>CAEFZP010000929.1:0-146655 GCA_903064625.1 Mallotus villosus
GACTTACATTAATCTTGGATTTACTTGGAGTGGGGCTGAGGATGAACGAAGACCACAGTGCGTTGTGTGCGGAGATGTTCTCAGCAATGAAAGTATGAAGCCATCACATCTCAGACGGCATCTTTCCACTAAACATCCATCACTGAAAGATAAGTCCGTTGACCTTTTTCTCAGAAAACGCAATGAGCTAAAAGCTGTTCAAGACAACAATTCGGCACAGCGCTACACCCATCACCAAAGCTCAAGAAGCTTCCTATTGTGCCAGCCTTCGTATTGCAGAAGATGGTAAGCCGCACACGATTGGAGAAGAACTATGTTTACCTTTGGCCAAAGAGATGACGGGCATTATGTGTGGGGAGAAAGCTACGAAACAGTTGAGCTTGGTGCCTTAGGATACAAGCAATGGCAAATAATGTTAAACACATACTGGTGGAACTAATTAAATGCAGTCCTTACTTTTCCATACAACTTGACGAGACCACCGATGTCGCGGATTTGGCTAATTTGCTTGTATACGTCATATACGAATATCAAAGCGCAACTCATGAGGACTTTCTGTTCTGTCAGTCACTTCAGACAAGAACTACAGCGGAACACATCTTTCAGCTCGTGAATGCCTTTTTCCAAGAGACTGGGCTAGACTGGAAAAAGTGCGTTGGAGTCTGCACAGACGGCACAAGGGCCATGACAGGTCACCACATCGGAGTGGCGGCCCGAATCCGCGAGGTGGCACCTGATGTACAATGGACTCACAGCAGCTTTTCGAATTTCACAGGTCCAAGTGTTCTTCCAGGACAAAAACGTCCCCGCATCAGGTGTTTTTGATGACACTGTGTGGCTCAGTCAGCTCTCCTACTTGTGTGACTTTTTTTCCCGTATGAATGAGCTGAATTTGGGACTGCAGGGACTCTACCAGTGCCTTTAATGTCCAGGACAAAATCAGTGCAATGCTGAAAAAGCTGGAATTATTCAAAATAAAAATAAGGACTGGTGATGTGTCAGCGTTCCCTAATCTGGAGACTTTTCTCTCGGACAATGACCTCAGGCTCGCTGATCAAGTCAGGGACAACATTGCTGAGCACCTGAAATCTCTCCGACAACAGTTCGCCGAATATTTCCCTGCGATTGCGCAGGGGAATACATGGATGCGCGATCCGTTTGTTCTTAAGGCTTCTGACGTCCTGGAGGAGAGCCAATCGGCTCTTGAGCAGGAGCTTTTAATTGAACTGTCCTGTGGCGACACATTGAAGTCAACCTTCAGAGGCCAGACATTGCTAGACTTTTGAATGCAACGACGCAGCGAATATCCGGCGGGTTCGGACAAGGCCGTGCTCTTTCTAATTCCATTCGCCACCACTTATTTATGCGAGAAAGGCTTCTCTTCTCTCGCCTCCATTAAGACTAAATATAGAAGCAGGTTGGATGCTGAACCAAGTCTGAGGCTAAAGCTAACCGCAATTGACTCAGACATCGTAGCACTCTGTTCAGAGAGCCATGCACACCCCTCTCACTAAGCATGAAAGGCCCAGAGTTGTCATTACCAATTTCCATTCTATTTTTATTCTTCTTCTTATAAGTAGCCTACATACCATTTGAATGCAATACTTGAGAATATCACAGTAGGGCTTATTTAAAGTCTCCGTCACACCATAACGTTCTGGTCGACGTTCTATGACGTGAGAGGAAACGTTGGTAATCGTCCATGGTCGCTGGTATAGCGCAGGTATATCGCCAGAAGAGCGTTGTGTGGATGCTGGTGACGCTGGTAATCGGCGGTGATCCGCGGAGAACTATGGGGTTCCATTTGTGCCAAAAACATTGCTGCTTCTAGACAATGGATCTTGGCGATTGCTTTGCTCTCAGTCGTTGCTTTTGTACAATACGTCTGGTTAAGTGCCACTTCACCAGTCGTTTGCTGTGTTCGTTGCTTTAGTCTTTGGCTATTGCTTTGCTCTCAGTCGTTTACTTTGCAGCGTTGAGTTTACAATGTGCCACTTCACCAGTCGTATCTGAAGTATGTTTGAGTGATATTTGAATATTATGGAGCAGGATATTGTAGTAGGCTATGAGACAACATGTCTTAAATGTATTTTATATTCCAGAACAAGTATAATTTTGAGGATGTTTATTATACAGAAGCATAGTTTGCGAACTCCCTCACAATTTAAGTTGTGTTTCATCTGAACTTGTTTTAAGGACATTATCATCCAGTTAGGCCTATCTGAAGTTTTTAAGTACACCCTTTAATGTTATTTCCACAAAAAAAAATATTGGGGTAACATTTTAACAGATTATATAGATATAATGAAATGAAAGAATGCGATTAATCCCGATTAAATATTTTAATCGCTTGACAGCCCTAATAAATACTAATTTGCTCTTGTAAGCTTAGCTTCCATTTGAACAAATTAGTTACAAGAACCAGAACAAACAAACGAGTCATGCATGATTGGTTTTTCCCTTGACTACTTATGATACTAGCTGAAATGTACGATCCCCCCTCCCCCCCTCTCCTAATCAAGTAGTGAATACGAGTGGTCACGAGTCCAGTGCCCTTAAATATAATTTTTCACAAGTAGTTGTGTCAACTTTCAAGCATGCGTTCTGTGTGTTCGGCATTGGCATGGGTAAAGTGCAATACTGGGTGTTAAAGCACATATCTAGGAAAAGTCAAGAAAGCAGGATCCTGGAATTTGATAGTGTGAATATTGTTTTAATTTTATTTTCTTCACTCACTGCAGTGAAATAATCATTAGAATGTTGAGCGCCAGTTAACACAAAACAAACACCTCTCTTAAGGCGTTAAAAGGTCTAAAATCATTGAAGCTGAATATCTGGGCTAGAGCTTTCCAGGTTTTTCAACATTCAGATACGTGTATCTTCATCAACTATTTTCAGATTTCAATGTGTGACACGTCATTTGAAAGCTTACAATCTGCTGTTTCAAAATCGCTAAAAACTATAAATGGCGTTGGCCGACAACCGCCCCTTTTCACCAGAGCGTATTACAAATGTTTTGTGTGTGCATTTTTTGTTCAGATCCTTGTACCACAAACCCATGTGGCGTGGGTAGCACCTGTCAGAGGCTTTATAATGGCTCCATCTGTTTATGTGAACCCGGCCAATCCTACTCTGTCAACGAGAAACGTTGTGAAGGAGGTGGGTATCTTAACATGCATGCAACCCATAAATAACCTTTAGCACTCGAGGTTAGTATCTGTTGGCATATCAGCCTCTTTAAAGGCTTTTAGATAGTTTTTTTAGTGATTTGCATGAATTATTTGGGGGTCTTAACTGTACATATTAGGTGTTAATATGTTTCAATCAAGTTGATAGATTTAAAGCTGTGATAAAAACTTATTTTTTGATAAACTGTCAATTATAGTGTCTTTCCTCCCTGGGAAGACATTCATTTATTTATTAGGTTTGTATCTTTATGTGGTATATTTTAACCTTTTTTTATTTTCTTTTTACCATTTTACATTTTAGCCAAGGTTTTCCCTGGATCTCTAGTTCTGTCGGATGCCTTTGTGGAAGGGATGGAGGATAAGGCATCAAAGGTGTTCCAAGAGACAACTGAAGAAATAATGAATGCGGTAAAATTTTGTTTCTGTCAAAGTTAAAAGGATTTCCTTGTCACTTTCAGAACAGTGTAAGACCGCAGCCTTATCCACCAGTATACCAAAGAAGGTGGTAAACCTATCTATTGAATCTATTGACCTAGAAAAAAGTGGTGGTTTGGTCTATTAAAACTAATGATCATCCCTGGATTTTAACTAGGCGTATTATGGTTTGGGATGACTATATGATTTTCTGGGTCACAAAAACTCATATTGATGATGTTTTTATTAGGACATGGGGCCAGTTGCATAAAATAGACCTAGTCTTAGGGCCAATCCCAATGCATCCCCTTACCCCTTCCCCTTGGTTTTTCGCGTTTGCGTGAGACCTAGTAGTGTCCCAATACTCTTTTTGAGCTAGGGGTAGGGCTAAGACGAAGGAGTATACACCCCTTGAAACCAAGTAAGATCGGGACCTTACTTGAAACCTAGGGCTATGCGAATACTGCGCGACCGGCAACAATGGTGGCCAGATCATCCAGAGAGTCCGATAAATGATATATTTGCGGCTTAATTAATTGATAAAAACAGTATTAACGTCTTGTTTTGTGCTATACACAGTCCTGTACATATATATTTGCAACCATTTTCCTAATTGAAACGTTGATGTTACAGTATTGATTTGCACAACAGTCCCGCATTTCTCTTACTAGCATGTCAACAGTTTTAAGTAAACTCCATTAACTGTGAATTTCGTTTGAAATCAGTGCATAATACTACTTGCTTTGGAGATATCGATACGTGCTAGATGATGTACACGTAACCAAGTGTCGTCCCATTTCCTAGGGCTATGTAGCCCTTACCCCTCGGTTTCGAGGGCCAAGGGGTAGGGGTAAACCAAGGGGAAGGGGTAAGGGGGAGTATTGGGATTGGCCCTTAGAATAGTCTAAGCTTACATTTAGACTGTGTAAGGCTAAGACTAGTCCTTAACTAAGTTTATGCAACTGGCCCCAGTCTCAAAGTCAAAAACAAAAGTATTGAAATTAGGTAATTGATTCAGTACAAACTTACTAGCATTTTCTACCCCAATCGCAGATGAGGAAGATTTTGGGTAGCGGTAATGATGGCTACCTCCAGTCCACAGTGTTGGAACTCAGGTCAGTGTTGTTAGTTTGGTGGATTTTGAATCCACTTTTGTAAATATATATATTTTGCATGTTTACCACTGTGTTATATCACCCTTTCATTTAATTACACTTTTTAATCGTTTATGAACTGAGGATACAAGTTGTTGCAGCTTTGCAAGTGGAATTGTTGCCCATTCCTGCTTGATACAAGCTGCTCAACAGTCCCAGGTCACTATTATCTGGTTCTCCTCTTCATGATGCGCCATGCATTTTCAATAGGAGATAGATCTGGACTGCAGGCAGGTTAGTCATGAGCTCGGGCAAAGAGAACTCTGCAGTGTTTTTGCATAGCGTTGATGTCTGGCTTCCTCCTTGAGTGACAGAGTTTCAGGTTGCATTTAAGGATGCAGCGGGGAACTGTGTTAAGTGACAACAGTTTTCTGAAGTACTCCCAAGCCCACGTGGTTACATTTATCACAGTTGCATGAAGATTGCTCAGGCAATGAGGGCTCAAAGGTCAAACACCGTTAACAGTGGTTTCTGGCCTTGCACTTTATGCAATGAGATTTCTCAGAATTCCCTGAATCTTTTCACAATATCATGCACAGTAGATGATGAAAGACCTAAATTATTTTACTATCTTGAGTTGAGAAATGCTCTTTTTGAACTGAATGACAATGCTTTCATGAAGTTTGCCACAAAGTGATGAGCCATGACCCCATTCTTGCTTGCAAAGACTGAGCTTTTGGGGGATGCTCCTACCATGTCCAATCTTGATACCCTCCCCTGTTGGTTATAACCTGATTATTGTGGAGTCCTCCAAAATGGTGTTACATGAATATTCTATAATGTTTTCAGTTTGTTTGGAGTGCAGGCATTACAAATCACAATTAAATTGGTCAGTGTAAACATTGAATATATTTTATTTTTACATTTGTTAGTCAAGGTTTCAAGAGACTTGATAACACATTTTAGTTTTTATTGCATTTTAGAAAATATCTAAACCAAGTCCAAGTCAAACATTGGAATTCTAGACTTACCTTTAACAATAACAGTTACTGAAAAGCGTTCAGTCTGCATTAGGATGGTTTGAGGCAGCACAGATAGCTATGCATACAAGCAGAAGCCTTTCCTTACATTACAAAGACTTCCTGTCCCTTTTTGGTCCCGATCACTTTCTTACACATCATTTACTTAACGCTCTGCTGACAAGCAGCTGAAATGTTGTGTTTTTTTTCTGATGTTGACACAACACTACACAAAGTTAATAGTAAGACAGAAGTGATGTTTTTTTGTGGCACCACCGGGACCCTCTGTGCTGATCTGGGTTCCTTGAGCCAATATATTAAGCCAACAATCACTAACCTAAAATTGACCCTGACCTTAAACTGGACAGACAGATTAAGTCAGTGGTTAAAAAAAGTCTCAAATGATATTTTTTTTCTTTTGAGACAATTGGCCAAAATAGAGCCATTTCTGTCTAGGCAGCATTTCGAGACAGTAATCCACACCTTTGTCACTACTACACCGCGTTCCACATTATTATGCAAATTACACTTTGCTCAGATTTTCCTAAATAGTAATGCACAGCCGTCAGTATAATTTTCAAGTCATCAACTGTTAGAGTATAATTCAAATTTTATTGAACAAACCTCCCAATGATAACAGTATTTTTTCAAAAATAAAAAACTCAAAATGCAGTGTTCCAAATTATTATGCAGAGTTTCTGAGTTTCAGAGTTTCAAGATGTATAGATTGTAAATAACTAAAAATTGTCATTTGTTGAATTTGCAGCATTAAGAGGTCATATTTACTGAAATCAAAAAAAGTTTTAATCAAAAACATCTTAACAGGTCAATTTACATGTTAACATAGGACCCCTTCTTTGATATCACCTTCACAATTCTTGCATCCATTGAACTTGTGAGTTTTTTGATAGTTTCTGATTTAATATCTTTGCAGGATGCCATAATAGCCCCCCAGAGCACCTGCTTGGATGTGAACTGCCTTCCATCCCACATAGATATTTTGCTTGACGATGCTCCAAAGGTTCTCAATAGGGTTAAGGTCAGGGGAAGATGGGGGCCACACCATGAGTTTCTCTCCTTTTATGCCTATAGCAGCCAATGCCCCAGAGGTATTCTTTGCAGCATGAAATGGTGCATTGTCATGCATGAATACGATTTTGCTTCGAAAGGCACGGTTCTTCTTTTTGTACCACGGAAGAAAGTGGTCAGTCAGAAACTCTACGTACTTTGCGGATAACAGGTTTACGGACACTTGCAAACCTCTTGAGCATCCTACATCTTGAAGTTCGCGGGACTCCAGAGGCACCAGCGGCTTCAAACACCTGTTTGCTGCTATTCAATGGCATTTTAGTGGCTGCTCTCTTAACCCTACGCATTTGTTTGGCAGAAATCTTCCTTATTTTGCCTTTGTCTGAACGAACCCGCTTGTGCTGTAAATCAGTGACAAATTTCTTCACCGTCCGATGATCACGAGCAATTCTTCTGGAAATATCCAATGTTGTGATACCTTGACCAAGGTATTGCACTATTTGCTGCTTTTCAGCAGCAGATAGATCCTTTTTCTTCCCCATTTTGCCTGAAACATGTAGCTTGGATGTGGAACATCCTTCTTAAGTAGTTTTTTTCTTTGATTGGGCTCACCTGGCAAACTAATTATCACAGGTGTCTGAGATTGATTTCAATCATCCAAATAGCCCTGAGACACAATACCATCCATGAGTTTAATTCAAAAACTAAAAAATGAATGTTTATGACCCTTAAATCCGATTTGCATAATAATGTGGAACGCGGTGTAGATTGGATTATTGTAATGCATTGTATGTGGGGGTCAGTGGGTCCTCTATCGCTCGTCTCCTGCAAAACGCTGCTGGATGTCTTCTAACTGGAAGCGCAAGCTAAAAGGGGATCATGCTTTTGCGGTAGCAGCTCCTAAATTGTGGAACGATTTACCAATACACATTAGACAGTCAGCTTCACTACCTGTTTTTAAGTCTCTTCTTAAAACTCACCTCTATGCTTTGGCCTTTGAAAACTGAAGTTGAAAATGAATGTCTGGTTATATAGGTCTGCCTTCGGCATAGAGCACAACCTTTGTTATCTCACATATATATTGTTATCTCACATATATATTATTATTATTGTTTATTTTCCCACCCCTAAGGATGCCTCAATATTTGGACTACATAGAGAACGACCCGGTCAAAAGTTCCGTCTTGGTAGCGATTGAGTTGCTTGTATCAGAATTTACGTTCCGTTGCACAGTCTAGGAGGATACAACGTTTTTGTGGCAAAAAGTGTATTTTGTCGGCAGCCATGCTAGAAAGCGTCAGTATTTTCGTAATTGGATTGTTCGGTCAATTCTAAACCAAAAAACAGAAGGAGGGCAATGTTATGACGATATGACTATTGTGAAGACAGCCAGGTGGTGGATACAAAAATATTTGCAAATTGGAGTTTGGATTATGAGTATAAAATACCACCCTCAAAATCCCAACCATTTGGCTTTGTTGAGAAAGCGATTTCGAGTGGAACTGAAATCTCGGATTTTAGATTTAGGTTGTGAAAGTCTTTGTCACTTGAGCGAGTGCGGGTCGCCCGTGAGACTGCCTAGTCTTAGGCGGCAGCCATGCTAGAAAGCGTCATATTAGTATTTTCGTTCTTTGATTGTTCGGTCAATTCTAAACCAAAAAACAGAAGGAGGGCAATGTTATGACGATATGTATTGTAGATCTAGCTACGTAATCAAGGTAACTTAAACTTCGGATTTAGCCTGCTCTGTGTCAGGCTAAAAGTTGAGCTAAACTAAGATGTGTTGCAAAAATCTCAAACAGGCAGAAACGCAATGTCAAAAGACAGTTCCGTCAAGTAAATTCCTGCACGCAAAGCATTTTGTTCGGAAACGTAATACTTTTTTATTTGAAGTGCAGTGAATGAATGAATGAATTCACGTGTTTCATCTCCAAAGAATGTATTAATTTAAATAAACAAGTTAAGAAATAATGTCACTTTAACTGTTTTCAAAAGCAATTGGTTAATTGACATAAAATAAGGCCTTAGAAACTAAGCAGAGCGTCTAGACAAGTTACAATCAATTATGGCGTATCCGTTCTTTGACAACCCTGTGGATGAAGGTGCTCAGATTATACAAAGAGCGTTTATCCCACCAGCCCCACGGGTCTTCTGCACAGTCTGGGCTCCACAGTCTAAGTTTATTGAGGTCTATCTTGAATTAGCGTTGTCCGTTAGTGGAAAGGAACCAGGGGCGGATTAAGGTGTTCAGGGGTCCCTAGGCTGGTCTTTGAGTGAGACCCCCCCCCCTCTTAAACATTGTGCTTTACTAGAAAAATGTATTTAGTGCCATACATGGTCAACATGCAAATAAGGTGAACTGACATACACACATTGAGACAGCCAACACTACAGTGTTTTCTTTACATTCCTACAGTGCTAGAATCAGCCCTAACGCGTGAGTTCTAAATATTTCCGACGCTTCCACCAGAGTGAGTTATTTTTGCAAAACGGAAGCCTTGAAGTATCCATTCAATTTAGAGATTTGTTTCAGGATATCTTGGTCACGTTGTTCCTTTAACCTTAGTATTTTTCTTTCGGTCATTCGGCCACTATGCCATCTAGCAATATCAGTGAGTAATTAATATGATTTATATGATTTGACCAGCAGCAGCTGATTGGACAGATGTGACCCAATTCACATCTTCTCAATCAATTCCTTATAAAAAAAATTGTTTTACCTTTCTTATGGGCCAATTAGGGTCTTTATTTTGTTTGCGCTGAAGTGCATTTAAAATATAAAAAAACAATCCGGCCAATCCGGGGCTCCTGCACACGTGGGGCCCCTAGGCTGCAGCCTAGGAAAGCCTGTGCATTAATCCGCGCCTGAACGGAATGTTTGTGGAACGGCTTGAGGCTTAAATCTAAATTAACGTTTACCCAAGTGAGGATTATTCGTGTAAACGCAACTTGCGTTAGCGACGTTGATGGAACACCCCCCAGGTCCACGCAGCTGCACCGGAACCATGATACTCATTGGTCTGGTGACGTTGGGCTACTCTATAGCCTATCAGTGAACATGGAATGCCTCTCGTCCATTCAAATTACAGTCAGAACTGTTGACTACATTTTAATACAGAATACTGTGTTTGCATTTAAAATAATAATTTAGAGTGGTTGGAGGGTTTTGGACATAAAACTGATTTTTTTTTAAGCTACTATTTTAAAGGTTTTTCATGCAATTTGCCTTGTAGGGAAGTTGATGTGAAGACATTTCGGTCACGTGCCTCAAAGATTAATGCCACCGTGGAGAACTTATACATGTCCAGATTCAACATCAGTGAATCAGGTGTCACAAAGAAGATAAAAGATGCCCTCCAGAGCTGTCAAAATGGGACCTGTATTGATGATGTGTTTGAAAATGCCGTTTACACAGGTATGTAAATGTCGTTACACAGGTATGTAAATGCCGCTTACACATGTATGTAAATGCCGTCTTTTATATGTCCACTGATATTCTGTGTCACTACAGATTGACAATGACACATTTTCAAATGTTTCTACTTCTGAAGCCATCACATTTATAGAACAGTTTTCAGTACTGTTATATTATTTTACATACATTTACATGTTGATATCATGAATACATTATAAGGGTTATAAGGGTAAATGAATGCCAAATTATGATTTCTCTCCTTTATCCACAGACACTAACCTTTGTTCCCTGAAAGTATGCCACATGGAGTCAACATCGTGTAAGGCAGCTGATGGTGTCTTTGAGTGTCAATGCAAAACGGGTTACATAAACACCGGACATAGCAACAGAATATGCACAGGTGAGGGTCAATATAAAAAGCAGTTTGGTTGTTTGAAATTATATTTGAAGGCCAAAAATGCTGTTAAGTATTTAAGAAGTATTTACTTAAGTATGTGCAAATAATGACATTATATTAATGAAAGATAATTACATGATTCTATGTGCCGCATAGAGAATTAAAGGGCCCTTTGCTATTAAATCTCCACCATCAGCACTTGTAGAGTTTGTCCAGGTGGAGTAGTGAAAATACTTTAAATATCCTGTACAGTCATTGCCAAATAGTTGACAAATTAATTTGAAAACCCACTCAAGGGCAGGCCCAAATAGTTTAAAGCTTCAATTTGGTGCAATCTGAGAGAAACTTCCAAGTACAATTTCATGGATCTTGGTATGGTTAGTTTCCCAGCCCAGGCATTGGGGATAACAGGGCTGGGGCAAGGCGTGTGCTTAGCCACCTGCGAGTGCAACATCGGTGAAAGTGCCCCCGGACCTCAACCAGTATCATCAGACTCACTGGTGCTACTACTTTTTGGCTTCGGAAGACACATCAAAAACCTATGCATGGCTAAAACCAGAGAGGTGAACAGAGACATGAGTGTCATTAGACATGAGCGTCTGCAGCACATTACAGCCGCGACAGTTGTCGCTTGCAGTCGGGAAGGAATTTAAAACGGCTCCATTAAGTAGGACATTTCCTGCATGCTTCTGTTGGTTAGCTGTGTTTACATCAGTCAGCTTGGCTGATAAATTGCTGTTTGCTTGCTTACTTTATGGCTGACAAGCTGGACGCGATAAAAAAAAAGCATCGAGCATGTACCTTTGCTAGTACCCAGTGGCGTAGCGTAGTAACGACGGGCCCAGGTGCAAGATATTATGACGGGCCCCCCCCACCCCCTAGTGAACGCAAAAAAAACCCGCAATTAAAATAAATAAATAAGTATTAATCAACCATACATATTTCGGAAACGATGAACTAAGTCTTGTTTGACTCTCAGCGGGAACATTTCTTAACGTATATAAACCGTATAAAAATATAGGCTAATAATACAGAGCAGCCACTAGTGTTTACGATAACCCTGATCTTAACGATGACAGACATCTCACATAATGTAGTTGTAAGTCATTTATTAACAATAAAGTTTATTGTTTTTATTGTTTTAATTAAAGGTTAGGCCTGCAACCAAGAATATGGATTTGTTTTACATTGGAATAAATGGGAAAACACTTCGTTGCATTTGGCTCCCCTCCCCCTCCTAGGAATAGCCTCCCTAGCACCCTGCTAGGCCATTGGCTAGTTTAACATAATAATTTGCTATCCACCTAGTAGTGACCACTATTTAGCCAACTTGTATCCTAGTTATCCTGCCCGACCATAATAGATGGTCTAGTTAAAAAAGTATCTAATTTCGGGAGCTTTGCCTCCTTCCCATCTTGTTTTTTCTTGCCTTTTCCTGCTTCCACTCTTATGTTTAAAAGGCATTGCTAGCCTACACGTTCAGTAGTGCTGAGCCTGCCCTGTGCTCAATGAACTGCGAATTGGTGTACCGGTAACTATATTTTATCGTCACATGATCAAATAGAGACTTGACATTGGACAACAACATACATATTACCCAGCAGTCATCATTGCTAATCACAAAAATACCAAAGAAAATAAGAACTTATTCATTTCATTGAATAGTTTTTTGATCGTTTTTATAATATATGTAGGATAAGCATATGATTTTGGTATAAATTGCTACTTTTCCCCAAAAAATAATAACAACCATGACTGAGATAAGTTTGCCTTTTAGGTGTATAAATAACATTAACACTGACATATAATTATTGACAACGCGTAGTTGAACTTAAGCATATCGGAGATAGAGTACAGCGTCAAAACGAGGAGGGCCCGTCGAGCGACGGTACTTGTAGGGGGGGGGCTTGTGACGCGTGTACATTTTTGGGCCGGCTACGGGCCCCTGCACCCCACGGGGTGCACCGCCTATAGCTACGCCCCTGCTAGTACCACTGTGTCTGATCTGGTATTGTGGTTATGTTTTATGTTAAACTCTATTTCCAATCTGCAGATTGATAATAGGCCTGCATATAAATCCCTAACTGAACTGAATTTAGTCATAGGCTACGTGTGTTAATGAAGAGACGGATTAAAACAAACAGTTTCTTCAACAATATTATTGCAGTCTGTAAATAACGGCTATATGTTTTTAAATATTTAATAAAATTGCACTTTTCGGTCCAGATTTGAGCATTAACGGGAATTTAAGGTGTCAGATTAAACACAAAATATGTGCCGGTTGTTGTGTGCCAGTCTGGCCAATCATGAAATAGCTGTGTTGTCATCAGAGCTCGTGCAGTTGCTCTGGATAAGATGCACTGTTTAACTTAACATAAAGTTCATGAGCTCGTCAATGTCACTTTCTCAACCCACCAATCATAGCCTGGATGGGGCGGGACATAAAACGTTTTACGTGCTTTAGCAAACCTTCATTGTAATAATACATAATTGGTTATGATTGTTCACAAGTCAATACTTAGCATTAACACCATGAGCAGTGGTGGTGGTGGGGTTGGCTTCTGGGGCTTGAGCTCAAAATAAGCAGGCTGGGATGGGAGCCTTCCCTGACGATGCTGCGCGCCCTCCACAGACTCTTTTGCGCTGGACAGCCTCAATGGTGGGGAGTGAGGATCCAGTGCGCGTTGGGCAGTTTTCACCACACTCTGAAGTGTTTTTCGGTCCCCAACAGAGCAGCTACCATACCATACTGAGATGCAGTTGGTAAGGATGCTCTCGATGTTGCAGCAGTAAAAGTTCACCAGAATCTGAGAGGACAGATTGGCCTTCTTCTATCTCCTCAGAAAGAAGAGATGCTGGTTAGATGCTGGTTAGCCTTCTTGACCAGGGTTGAGGGTCTAAGAGAGGTCCTCCGAGATGTGTACACCCAGGAATTTAAAGCCGGCGACACGCTCAATCTCCGTCCCGTTGATACGGATGAGGGAGCCAGGTTATTGTCAGCGCACCACTCTGCCAGATGCTGGACCGCTTCCCTGTAGGCCGACTCATCGTTGTTGCTGATGAGGCCAATCAACGTTGTGTCGTCTGTAAACTTCACAATGGTAGTAGAACCATGTACAGGGGAAAAGGGAGTAGAGGACAGGGCTCAGCACACAGCCCTGTGGGACACCGGTGTTCAGGATGATGAGGTGTGGTTCTCTAACCCAGGGGTTCTCAAACTTTTCAGCCCACGACCCCTAAAATAATGGTGCCAGTGACTTGCGACCCGACCCCCAAATCCACGGAGGTGGATTACATATACGTGGGAGTAAAAATAGGCCCTGGACTTTGATCCAGACCAGCCCACCAGAACCGGCCCCCGTATGCGCCACCACAGCTAATCTGCTAATGCATGCACATTCTGAGTTTGATGTGATGTTAGTTCAGGAGTTCGATAGTTAATACAAGCTTGCGTAGCCTTTATTTGAGCAAAATATTTTTTGAACTTTGTGTAAAATAAACATAGCCGTTTTTCAATTGTCTTTTTGTCTCTTAATTTTTCAGCCCCTAAGTTTCTTAGCCTGGTTTTCCATGTTATTCTTTTCCCGGTGCTCCCGATGATCAGTCCGCTACTGCGGGGCTGTGCCGCAGTGGTGGATTTTCAAGTCATATTATTTTTAATTCTCGTGCTGTCAGGGGGTGCTGCAACATCCTCATTACCCCTAGTTCCCGCGGCCATGGGTATTCCCTCTCCACTGAAATCCAAAACTCAGCCAGTGTCTTGGCTGAGAACGCTGTCTTTAACATTCGGTCGCTCGACAGTTAAACTAATGCGTCCTCCTGGTTGGATGTCAGATGGTTTGCCGTACTTGTGTGAATGGAAAATCAAAAGGCTGATGGCTTTTTTATTTGCATGCATTAATTTAACTATTATTTTCTACTTGGCTGGCTAAAATATGATATTTCAAATTGTTTTAAAATGTTCTTTGATTTCTGGAAATCATCTTGCGACCCCCCCCTCGGTGTCTTGCGACCCCCACTTTGAGAACCACTGCTCTAACCTGACAAACTGCGGTCTGTTGTTCAGGAAGTCCAGTATCAAGTTGCTGAGGGAGGAGTTGATGCCCAAATCACTGAGTTTGGTGATCACTTTGGAGGGGATGATGGTGTTAAATGCTGAACTGAAGTCAATGAACAGCAGTCTCATGTAGGTGTTGTCGTTGTCCAGGTGGGAACGGGTAGAGTGTAGTGCCATAGAGATGGCGTCTTCCGTACTCCTATTCTGGCGGTAGGCGAATTGGAGGGGGTCCAGTGTGGATGGTCTTGAGCAGATCCATAGAAAAAGAGAGTTGCGACGCGCTTTGATCTGTAGACGCGCTGTAGTAACGCGCTGTAATGACGAATGAAACTTGGTTAAAGAAATCCGATATTCTGGCTAACTTCAGCAGACTCGTATCTACAAAAGGCAGTCATCCCTGACGTTTTTGGTGTAGAATGGAGTGAAATACAACATTGTGAACAATCACTGCCAGTGAAACACAGGAAAAAAGCAAGAGCTTTTTTGTCACGTGGTTCCTGTTGCTCGATAAAAAGAAACACTGCTGTCAACCTGTTTGAATGGTTTTCTCGGCGGGACAGACAGCAGCACTATCTCGATTCACAGACTTTTTCGGTATATTAACACATAATGTTAATTGGTTAACTGATATTGTGAAGCAGAGCTAGAAATGGCTATATGCTAGCTACCATACTGTACCAACTGTACCATACTTTACATACCAAACAGTAGCCTAATGAGGACTATATTGTTCCACTTAACGTTTAACCTTCTACTAAAATACTACTAATAACAATTGAAATGTGGTGGTTGAAATATGAAAATAATCAGGATTTTCGTCCATTTACCAGCTAATTTGCTTCAGACCCCTTAATCTGCAATTGATTGTTGCTAGCTCTACTAACTAGGCTAATAAGAGATCATCATTCTCATGAACATGAATGTACAATGAACAGTTGATGCAACATGCACAAGTATTAAAACTACTGTTTTGTTTATTAACAAAAACTATTTTATGTATTATTATGTATGTATTCACAATCACCTATTTATTATTATAACACCTAACTATTGCAATAACTTATTATCAATTCATTACATTTTTTAATACAACAAAATAATTCAAGAATAAATAATCAAATTAAATTAAATAATTCATAAAAAAACACATCACAGAAACAGTTAATGTAACTTGCACAGGTTACAAAAAACCTTGTTGCCCTCAGCCTTGCTCCATGGTAGCTTCGTAGACTAGCTTAAGTTTGTTGTGCGTTAAAGCCAAGAAATAAAAAAAGATGTGCAAAGAAATTATATTGATCATGCCACCAAATACAGATAAAAACTAAAGTAACGAGTCAGCTTTAAAATTTAAGAAGTAGGAAGTACAGATATTTGTGTAAAGAATTTAAGGAGTGAAAGGTTCTGATACCAGAAAAATATACATACTGTAAGTACAGTAATTAAGTATTTGTACCTCGTTACATCCCATCTCTGGTGTTTTGTCACCCAGTATTTACATTTGTTTGTGCTAGATTAAAGCTATTTTGGTCCTGTTTCTGTAAAATTGCTAATGGCCGATTTCCGCCTATGCAAGGTACAGCGAAAAATATATATATATTTGATTATGGTTTACAGGCAGAAAACTACTGTTTTGTAGTGTTGTAGATGTAGGTGGCTTACTTGGCTGCCCTAAGTGTTTTTTTTAGATGGGGTGTACTTTGAAGCAGGCTTAGTAAAGTTAATTTTGCAAGATAATAAAGTAATGCCTTCATCAGCCTAGCCAGCTGACTGAAGCGCTCATCTTTCCCTACAAGGCCCCAGAATCTGTCCACTCTTTGTTCCTGAGGTAACTCTTTGCTGTCTGCAACCTGGTAGTCAGTCAGTTCCTCTCAGCTTATCAGGATCAAGTCTCAGTTGAGGAAACAAGCACCCTAGCCTTGTCACTATACAGCAGGGTTCTCCAATTCCGGTCCTTGAGGGCCGCTGTCCTGCATGTTTTAGATGTTTCCCTGCTCCAGCACACCTGATTCAAACGAATGGTCATTACCCCGCTTTCACAGAGCTTGATAACAACCCATTCATTTGAAACAGGTGTGCTAGAGCAGGGAAACATCTAAAACATGCAGGACAGCGGCCCTCAAGGACCGGAATTGGAGAACCCTGCTATACAGTATGAACACATTTGCAAACATCTTATTAGTAGGGTTACTTACAAAATGCTGAATGTACTTAATTCTTATAAAAATCTTTGCTCAGTTAAATGACTTAAAAGTCTGAAAGTGCTCAATTCTGATGTGTTTTTTTATTTTTACAAAAACATTATAATTTGAAGGGTAGGCTAATGATAAAACCTGTTTCAGGAGAAAGGTCTAGGCGAGAGGCTGGGTCCAGCACGTCCAGGTCTTTAAACAGTGGAGAATCTAGGGGGAAAGCCTTAAGTATCTTCCTTATGACTTCAACGTAGAAGGCCCTGACTGTCCTAAAAACACAATTGTGACAGGATAACTCAATATTTTAACCAGGAATCCCAGAGAAATACAAATGAAGCATCAAGGTATCGTTATAACTGAAGCTATAACTTACCGATATATTTTCGTCATTGTAATCGAGGGCAGTTCCTCTTTTTCAAGGAATGCTCTGGCCTCAGCTCCAATGAAGAGATCCTCATTTGTCAGCTGGTGTTCCTGACTGAGTGACACCTCTCTGACTGGAATATTCGCAATTGATCTTGCTGGGAGAATGTAGCCCAAATACCTCTTCACCAGTCTTGTAATTTCATTGTGCAGTTTGTCAGCACCCCCTCTCTCTTTTGGTAAAAATGGATAACATGGATAAAAATGTAATGTGAAAAAACAATTTAATGTATATATAATGCTAGATGTCCAACATTCATCCTACCTACCTGGAAGGCAGTGTTGAATGCAACCAATGGCTTGAGAGCAGCACTCAGAAACAGGAAATCGAATTTAATCTCAGGATCATTGAGGCAGTCTGCCAGATCCCTAACTTTAACACTTGTCTCATCCTCATAGCTGTTGAAGTAGGCCTGAAGTGCTGGCCACTGATTTAACATTCTTTGAATGCACGAGTGGAGGCTGAGCCATCGTGTTGTGCAGTATCTGAGCAGCTTCAGTTTGTCTGTGCCTGTGAACTCCACAAACTCTTTGTAAAGCTCATTTATCTTTGCATTATACCAGGAAACACAAACACACAAATATGGAATAGTAAGAACAATTACAATGTGATGATAAAATAACCTGGTAAAGATAAACCAGGTCATTAAATACTTCAAGTAAAATTACAAAGAATAGGCTCTCAAACTTCCTTTTTTTCTTTTAAACTCACCTTTTGTCAAAGTGGAAGTATACCCCAACCAGCTAATTTTCAACTGGGGCCTTCATGGCCTTGATGCCACAGCCTGTGGCAAGTTCAATCAGGAGAGACCTAGGAAGATTGAATATATTTATTACATAATAATAAATGTACTACAGTGTTTGGAGCTTGGACCCCACGGGGAATTATATAAATCAACGGGCGCCTGCCCAACGCCCGAAGAAGAATCCCCTCACGGAGTCCAGACACCGGTGGCGGTGGCGGCAGCCGACGACCAGACAAGCCGAAGACTCATACAGGAACCGGGTGGCGACGGGGAGGTGGAGGGTCGCGCACTTGATAGCATGGACAAACTACACAGGGAGAGAATCGTATTTAAAGGCACGGATCATATGATGCAATTGATTATTTAGCGGGAGCGCTAATCACCCTGACCCCCAGAGATCGCTAATCGACCTGACCCCCAGTGACCGCCCTACCAGGGACGAAGGGGAAAAAAGGGCGATCTTAGCGGGGGGAAGTGGGTAGTGTACACTACGATTAACCCGTGCGCAGGGATCGGTCTTGCCTGACTGAACTTGCGCTGGGCTTCATTTGTGCGAAGTGGCATACACAGCCCACATCCTGGATGTGAGGTTGCTTGGCTTTTAACTTAGTGATTACTGAATTGTGCCTTCCTTTCATAACATTGCAGTTATCTGAGTTGAAGGCCACCAGGTTATCCACTGGAATTCCTCTGGTTCTGTCATTAGACAAATGCATTTGTTGAAAACATAAGATACAAAGAAATTGAACTGAGCCTTAAGTGCATTCCACATCATTCCCTTGCTAAACTTGTTCAGTGACAATAAAGATGAATCTGATGTTATCTAAATCTAAATCGCCAATAAACTTACGTCAAAGAGGTTGCCAGCTTCTCAAAAACGCTGTCTGCTGTTCCCACATTGCAGACTGGCATATCAATACATTTGGTGACAACCTCAAGACTGTTCTCGTCATATTGTCGAGCCAAAATGACAAGTTCCTTCTCTTTTTGAATTGTGGTGGACTCATCACATAGCAGACCAAATGGCTGGGTCTGACAGGTGGCTGTCACCTCATCATTGAGCTCTGGGGCAATGGCACCTACAAAAAGAAATAAGTAACAGTGACTTTCAAATACTACTACTAATGTTTTGTTTTAATTATGCTGGTGCTTTGGGACTATCTGCAACCAAACAGTGGCGTAACTATAGGGGGTGCAGCAGGTGCGGTTGCACCTGGGCCCGTGGGTATTGGGGGCCCGTAGTCGTGGGCATTAGACATATCTACATCAATCAAAATAGTTTGAAGGCGAAATATGTGCGCGGGGTGAGGGGGCGTGGCAGCGGCGGTTAGTGATCCACCATTTGTCAATTTCACAGTTTCAAGTGTTACAGTGCGTTCACACTGCAGCGACGCGATGCGAGCGACAACATGTTTTCCATTCATTTTCAATGGAGCCAGGCGAATCGCTTGCGTGGTGCATTGTGGGTAGCGACGCAACGCGACAGAGTTGAGATTTTCTCAACTTTATGCAAATGAGGAGCGATTTTCGCTAGCGATGGCCAATCGGAGTGTGAACACTTCTAGCTTTCTAGGTTTCAAGATGGAGGAGAAACTTATCGCCTGTGTGGCTGCATATCCAGTACTGTACGATACGTCTCTGTATTCGTACAAAGACATTAATAAAAAGTATGAGGCCTGGCGCAGGGTTGCCGACGTTGTCGGTGCTCCTGGTGTTTTTTTTGTACTTTCAAATTCAGTCTCGTACATTACGTAACTTCGTTCTGTGGTAACTAGCTAGTTAAAATCATAGAATGTGTTACGGTCTTCATTGTCTGGGGGGAAATATTATGGTCACCTAGTGGCAGTGATGTGTAGTGATGTCAGTAAGAGGCTAGGCACTGAATTATGAGTGCCAGATTACCTAATTTATTGTTTAGGCTAATACGTCAAAACAGTAAACGTTACGCACAAGCGCGGCACACACGCACGGTCAATATCAAGACATTTCCAATCAGGATGACATATCGTGTACTACTCTCACAGTCTCTCTCACACCCACGTGCGCGCGCACACACTAACACACTGAGGTTGATCAACCAGTGGCTCTTGGATCCAGGCACAAACATAGAGGTGATCGAGCCTTTGCTGTGGGTGCTCCCATCCTCTGGAACAGTGTACCTCTCCACATTCGAGCTGCAAACACCCTACACAAGTCGCTGCTAAAGATACACCTTTTCGCTTTGTCTTTTCATCCCAGCTGCCCTTGACGTTGATTTCCTTTACTGTGCTGCTGTTTTCCTTTCTTTTATATTTATTACTACTCTTGTATATGTTTTTGTATTTGTGTATTTTCTTTATACAGGTATTTAATATTTTATCCTGTTCAGCACTTTGGTCAAACATGGTTGTTTTAAATGCTATATAAATAACAAATATATATATGCTTTTTAATGATTTTGGCATGTTGAGATTAAACCCCTAACATTCCATACCTATTTGCCTATCTCATTACTAGACCAAAGGAATTCCCGTTAAACTGATTATTAGGCTTGTCGATCATAGGACAGATTACTAACTAAGAACGTTATTTTACATAACAGAAAATAATTTGGCCATGAGATTTGTCTCTGGTCCATTGGTATCAGCATGTGTCCTTACATTGGTAAACCAACCATATTTCTTCATCTTCTGCAGCTTGTCCTAGTGGGGAAAAAGCAGAGGATAATGATTGTGTCAAGTGAGTAATTCAGATATTATTTAGATTAATAAGTCATTTCTGCCATCACAGATCTTAATCTTTAGAATGTGATCTGGCCATCAAGTTGACATTTATAATATATCTAAAAGAACTATGTCAAATTACTGTTTCAGATGTTCATTTGGTCTTTCTGGATTTAATTGCAACGAGAGTAAGTTTGGCCAAGCCGATCATATTTGCAGCATATTAATTTACAAACTGACTTGGTTGTTCTGTGTGTGTGTATGCCTGCCTGCCTGTATCACCCTTCTCTCTGTATAGGATGGCAGTTAACTCTGGTGATCGTTGGATCTGTGCTCGGGGGCGTGCTGCTCATCACGCTCATTGTTCTGTCTACAATGGCATTCAAGTTAGTCACACACACACACACCAAACACCCACCCACTCATGAAGACAGTCTACATCCCTTAGATATTTTTTTAATCTTTTTTTACAGCCTACAATCACAATGCTTTCCACCAGTTATGGATACATGTGTACGTTGTAAAATAAATCTCCACAGCTATCCACACCTTTGCTTACCAGAGAATTGTGTACATGCTGAAAAAACTAAAACTTTGATTAATTAATAGGAATTCTGAGGCAGTTCTATGGAGGCTTGCAGGGCACTCTCTGCTAGTGAGCCTTAATAGTAGACCATGTCCCCTGCGGTCTGCCAATACAAAACTATTATCTAAGCTGGTTATCTAGAAGCTGGTCCAACATAGCCAACTATTCCATCAAGGGTCAATCAAATGCTCGCTCCTTGACACTTTCTCCAAGATGAGATATCACCGAGCAAATGAGAAAGTTTGACAGATTTATCATATTTAGAAAATAATGAATTGTTTGACATAATCTTGTTTGGTATTCCTTTATTTTTCTAAGCTCTAAGTATTCCTTTAGTTCTGCTAACCATACCTAAGTACAAAACAATTGAAATGGGTGGAATGATTGTGACTTGTCTTCCTCAGACCATCAAAGGAGAAGTCTGAAAACAACACCTATGAAAGATCCTATCCTACCAAAGCTCCTGCTACCAATGTGGGCATGACCACTTTCCAAGCTAATGCTAACACAGGGGTACCCAAAATTCCTAGAGCCAAGGCTAACAATAGCTGGAATCATGGTAGCAACCTGGAGATGACGGAGAGTGGCAGCCAACGTGCTTTGATCATCAGGGACAAAGTGGTAAGAGAGAGGGAGGTGACAGAAGAAGAGCGTTAGAGTGACAAAGTGTTGATGAGGATATTTAAAACATACAAGTATGAACTAATGTGTAGAACTGTTCAATTGCAATGGCTTTGCATCCCCAACAGCAGAGCTTGTGTTGGTGTTACTCAAAATAATAGTGTACCAGTCTGTTACATTTGACATTTTATTTTAATATTATATAAAAACTAAAATGTAAAATGTGTATTTCTCATCAGTGATGAGGGTCATTTAAAATATAAGAATTGGTTCAGATTCAGTCAAAAGTAATACAATTGGAATTTAATAAACAAAAGGAAAAAATCCAACTTAAGCTTAAAGGTTCCACTTTGATTTCCTTGTGCTTCCCTATGCTAAGATAACCTTCATATGACCCTGTACTACTAGCCGGATTGGCCACCAATGGGAAATGCACTTTATCTATTTACAATATGAAGTTTCAACAATTCATTGTATAATTTTCAAGCCTTGCAGATTTGAATGCATTATTTTCTCTTAACACGCTCATGTGTTTTATATAACGGTCAAGTGAGTGCCAGATTAACTAGCTAGCTACAATACAGACTTTCAAATATAATGTGAACTTCGAAGGGTTTTTTTTCAATTATATTTAATCATATTTATTATAATTTTACACTGATCCCAATGTCTTTCCTTCTATTTAAAGTAATATGAACCAGGACCCAGATGAGATGAGGAACCCATACAACAGGAATCCATACAACCAGAATCAGGGCCATCCCAATCTTTACTACATGCATGACAATGCATAACTAGGAGCCAAGGCCAGAGAATACATAAACATGCACATTGATTTTGTGATTAAACAAAAATGCACTCTGTATTCTATTGTATTGCAATTTCCCCTTTCTTACACAAAGTGCATATCTTTATAATGACTGAACTACCTCTAATAACGGTAATCTCTATAATGATGGATCCATCTCTATAATAATTTACCTATCTTAAATGACCGAATAAGTTATTTCTGAAGGCGTGCCAATTTAAAATTGAATATACATATCACATTTATTTTATAAAAGAATATCTAATACATTTTACTTCAGTTTGGTCTAATTCTAAAATGTTTTACCTTGATTTTCCTTACATTCCTTCAAATGTACCTCACAAATCAACTTGTGTACACTTTGCAAATTAACTTATTAAAATGTGATAAATTTAATGAATAAAGCATTCAAAAACATTTGCCAAGACAGAAACCCACAAGAACAATGACAAGGCCATCTGAACTCCATGTAGCACAGTATGATTGAGGCTCATAAACTGTTGACTCAAAATGTTAACAAATTAGGCTGATACATAGATGTGTAGTGTCCTATGGACCAGTTAGGATGTGAGATTGTTGGCATTTGACATGTGAACCAAGTACAACTCATGCTAGGTAAACCTGGCATATTACAGCAGCTTTAGTGCATCAGCTTGCTGGTGCAGAATAGCTGCACTTCATAACTGTAACAATTGTAGTCAGGCCTATGTCGTGGAATTGAGTGTGTGCTGACTATAAATACTCAAGTTAGCATTGCAATACCTGGCAGAAATTCAAAGAGAAACTCAGGAAACAGCAATAAGGAGCTGGTCCCTTGTGTACTTTCAATCATCAAATCATTGGCGTGACTTCTCGTGCTTGTGGGCAAATATTGCTAAATGCATCTGTCAGTAGCGGGGGGTAAACATGATAGAACGGAAAATAAAATAAACATTGCATTCATTAATAGTCATGACTTTTTTTTATGACCTTTTATGAAAGGATATTACCTGTCAGTAAAATAAAACAATGTTTTGTGATTTTATGGTATAGATGCGCTAGCAAAATAAAATTTCTGTATTTTATTTCAGTAATGTGCTTAGCATGTAACCCTCATGATACAAATGAGAAACTAAGTTTGGAAGAACAATATGAGACTTGTAAAGTTAATGCCGAGAACTAATATTTTTTAAACAAGTTCATGCCGCCTTTTTCTTTAAAATAAAAGTTCAGTTGTTTAACCCTCTCTCTCTCTCTCATCTGACGGGACTGACGAGGAACCATAGTGAGTTGTTTAACCCTCTCTCTCCCATCTGACGGGACTGCCGAGGAACCATAGTGAGTTGTTTAACCCTCTCTCTCCCATCTGACGGGACTGCCGAGGAACCATAGTGAGTTGTCTAACCCCTCTCTCTCTCCCATCTGACGGGACTGCCAGGAACCATAGTGAGTTGTCTAACCCTCTCTCTCTCTCCCATCTGACGGGACTGCCAAGGAACCATAGTGAGTTGTTTAACCCTCTCTCTCTCCCATCTGACGGGACTGACGAGGAACCATAGTGAGTTGTTTAACCCTCTCTCTCTCCCATCTGACGGGACTGACGAGGAACCATAGTGAGTTGTTTGTCATTACAGTTAGGCCTTCTAATTTTTGCTAATTCCGGAGTCTGATGTCCTGTTGTATTTTTAGCTTGAGGCAATTTTTCCAGATTCTGCTTCTTTTTAACAGCTGTTTACTTTATAGGCCTATTAATTTCGCAAATGCGAACAGCTAATCTAAACAGCATCACTCATGGCACCGCATGTCTTTGAGTCGATCAATACACGGGTGGACTTCAACAGTGCCTGGCTCTCTCAGTTGTTCTCAAAATGGGGTTCGCAAAATAATTTGCCATAAATTATAAAATTGTGCTGTATGATTAAGTGAAAAAAATTATAATAATCTACAGATGGGGACCATTTGCACCAATAAAACAAGCATACTGTCCCTTAAGGTCTTTGCGCACTGGACGCGCCACAAATAAGAATAATAAGACTTTATTTATATAGCACATTTCATACAAGAATTGCAGCTCAATGTGCTCTACATAAAATCAATAAAAACAGTAAACAGTAATACAAAAAAAAACAATAATGTAAGTGATAAAAGTCATACAAATAAATAAATAATAATTTAAAATGTAACAGAACATCTGCGGTCTCTCGAATCCGTCTTGGACCCGAGCTGCCTTTGCAGTTTCCAAAACATATAACAAATCAGACTGTAAAAATAAACATCACAAAATTATATTTCGGAAAGATCAATATTTCTGAAAATGTATGAAGCGCCTTATCATGCATATCAAGTGCGACACGATTCTGAGAATAAATGATTACGGTTCTCAAATGATTCGCGCAAGGAAAAAACGAAAATGGACTCAACATCAAGTATGGAGGACTAAAAGTGCCACAATGAATTAAATAAATACACCATTAAACAATTACTTAAATGTTTAATTAATTAATTAAAATAAGGATTAAATACATACGTGTCATGAATGAATACAAATACCTATTCATTTGATGTAAAATACATATTTATTATTTCACTATTTACACTTACTTCACAGTTACCTAGCCTCGGCGCTGTCTCTAGTCGGACAAAAAGTCGAACCAGAATTCACAATTTCAAGTCAGCCGCCTGCAGCCGGGTGCATAAAGTCAGTCCATGTCGAATGCACTTACTGGCTGCAAAGCGCCTGGACGCAGGGGCGAATCTAGGTTCCCACTTTTGGGGGGGCTAAGCCCCTAGATAAAACCTGAAATTTTTCCTGTGACCCAGCAAAATTAAGGGGGTCTGGGGGCATGTTCCCCCAGAAGAAATTTGGGAAAATATCCTTTTAAATAGTGTCCTCTAGTAGGTTTTAGAAAGATAAATTATCACATTTAGATTTTAAATTAAAATAAAACAATTATTTGGGTGGGCTAATGAAACTTTTGGGGGGGCTCCAGCCAGTATTTGTCCACACCGGTCACCAAGCCTTTCAGTTATTCTGAGCTTTCCTTTTTCACATGTACGCTGACATGGTAGTATAAACATGGCATAGGCTACATTTAGGAAACGTAATTCCAACAGCTGCCCCAAGAGCATCAGGTCAATCCGTTTATTTTCATTCGATTTTACCAGGTTAACCAGTGGCGTAGCGTAGTAACGACGGGCCCAGGTGCAAGATATTATGACGGCTAGTGAACGCAACAAAAAAAAACGCTAACAAATATATATATATATATTATTCTTTTTATTAATCAACCATACATATTTCGGAAACGATGAACTAAGTCTTGTTTGACTCAGCGGGAACATTTCTTAACGTATAAAAACCTTATAAAAATATAGGCTAATAATACAGAGCAGCCACTAATGTTTACGATAACCCTGATCTTAACTATGACAGACATCTCACATAATGTAGTTGTAAGTCATTTATTAACAATAAAGTTTATTGTTTTTGTTGTTTTAATTAAAGGTTAGGCCTGCAACCAAGAATATGGATTTGTTTTACATTGGAATAAATGGGAAAACACTTCGTTGCATTTGACTCCCCCTCCTAGGAATAGCCTCCCTAGCACCCTGCTAGGCCATTGGCTAGTTTAACATAATAATTTGCTATCCACCTAGTAGTGACCACTATTTACCCAACTTGTATCCTAGTTATCCTGCCCAACCATAATGTATGTAGGCTATAGCTTGGCTTGAAATGTATATCTATCACAATAGCCGTAGGTTACCTGTCTGAGGCCAGAGATACTGATCCCAGCTGACCTGCTGCACTGCTGCTAGCAGCGGGGACGTCCGTGGCGGGGTCGTCCGTGGCGGACTTCGTGGGCTGGCGACTAGATGGTCTAGTTAAAAAAGTATCTAATTTCGGGAGCTTTGCCGCCTTCCCATCTTGTTTTTTTTTGTCTTTTAGGTGTATAAATAACATTGACACTGACGTATATTTAATGACAACGCGTAGTTGAATTTAAGCATATCGGAGATAGAGTAGGCTACAGCGTTAAAACGAGGGAGGGCCCGTCGATCGACGGTACCTATAGGGGGGGCCCGCGACGAGTGACGCGTTTACATTTTTGGGCCGGCTACGGGCCCCTGCACCCCACGGGCCCCGGTGCAGCTGCACCGGCTGCACCGCCTATAGCTACGCCCCTGAGCTTAACCACATGGAACGGCCACTCGTTACCAAAATTGGGTAGCTAGGTTGTGAGTGAATATTGGTAAGATAGGCCTATGTAGACCTCCAAAGTAATATTTAAAAAGAATATTATAAAGTTTACAACTTTACAAATGTTCACCGTAGTCTACAATTAATGTCGTAAAATCTTAATACAATGTTTTTTTATTGAAATATATGAACTAATATGGTGTATTTTATCATCTTGCAACGGATTTCGCAAGCATCTCGCCAAAACTTTAGACCAGCTGCCGAAACAATCGCTGCAGGCAATCGCGGTGCTTCGCAGCCTGTTTGGCCGGTCCAATTTGATAACATGGGCACCGAAAGAAAAAAGGCAGCGCTTCCAGGCGCTTCGCAGCTAATCGCTGTGGTTTTAGAGATATTCGAAAAGCCATTATGTTGGATCTTTTTACTGAGTGAGCTGGGCCCTGTGTTGGAATTCCCAAGTTAAAGTCAAGCAAAAGTCAAGCACATTGACTGTAAAAGTTCTCTGCAACTAGGACTTTTCAGCAGGAACTGGCAGACAGGTCGGGGAAAAGACAATCCACCCTCAATCGTGTGATGCCCGAGGTGTGGGATGACATGATCCGCCTGTTCCCAAGGTACATTAGATCACTTTCACTGCGGTTGACGAGGCCAACATTAAAGCGTAATTTACTGAAAAAAACGTTTCCCCAAATGTTATCAGTGCTATCGACTGCACACATGCTACGCCAGAACACCTTTATACAATAAAGCAAGCTGGCAGAGGCAGAACGATGCTTTGAGCAATGTTCTGATGTGAAACCTTGGGCCCTGCCTTTCATGAGGATGTTACTTTGACACGTATCACCTACCTAAGCTTTGTTGCAGACAATGTACACCCTTTCATGGAAACAGTATTCCCTTCTGGAAGTAGGATGAGGCACCCTGCCATAAATTAAATTGATCAGAAATGTTTTGAGGAAGTTTAAGGTTTTGACTTGGCCTCCAAGATCTCATTTGGAGATCTTGGACTTACATGCAGTCATGCAAACGGGTCAGAGGTAAAAAAGGTGAGAAGGATACGGCGAACCCCCCGACTCTCTAGGGGGGTCCGGGGGCATACTCCTCCGTCTAGGAACATTTATTAAATTAAATGCATCAATCAGGTGCACTTTGAGAACAAAATTAAGAGGCTACATCAATGTAGAATCTGTGCTCTTGTAAACAATGTCATGTTCTTTTAACCAAATAATTTTTTTGTTTAGCATACACTTTAAAAAACGATTAAACAAACGGGATTAAATGTGTTGAACAACTTTATTTTCTATAAGTCAAAAGCATCACTTACTGTAAAGCAAACACACATCCAATAGACATAACTTTTAATATTGTATTCAAATTGTTTCTACTAGATGATGTAAGATGGGTCTGTAAACCTTTCCCCACTCTACCTCTGATTGGTTGTGAGGTTTAGGCATTAGGAGTGACAATTGGTTCCATAGCCAGCTGTAAAGTTGCGAAGCACAAGTAGAATGCTGTGTTGGCCACGGTCACGACAAAAAAGAATATATTTTCTCATCGTATCTGCACGAATCACGTAGGTTACCCATTTCGGTTACAAAAAGGTAAGTTTCACCTAAAGGTAAGGAGTAGCATGCCTGTACATGACATAAAGGATCTGCTGCTAACGTCTTATTGCCAGATACCACAGCACACCTTCAGAGGTCTAGTGGACACAGGCCTCGATGGGTCAGGGATGTTTTGGCGGTAAAAGGGGGACCTACACAATATTAGGCCGGTGGTCATAATTTTATGGCTGATCGGTGTATGCCACTTCTACGCGCATGCATATTAAATTGCACACCTTTTTTGCTTAGGTGTAATTCTTCCATATCAATATGTACCGTTAGCATGTGTGTGTGATTTATCAAAACCCTCCAGGCCTCTGTGAACCAGATGTGAGAAAACTTGTCTCTGGGGTTCATATGGTGCCCCAATACAATTGTTATGTAGGCTCAACTTTATTTAAAAACAAATACAAAGGAATGCAAGGTCACTGATTCTCAGTACAGACATTTATTTTAGAATGAATCTAGGTTAACGTACATAAACCAAAAGAAGAAAAATATACAGGTTTGAGAGACTTTGCGACATAGGTCATGAGCACTGAGCTGAAATTGACCAAAGGTATTTACTTCCACAGTTTCTTGATAGACATGTTCTTCTCACTGTCCTTCTGCATCACCTGCATACAACATGAGTGTAGTTATTAGACGGTACACCAGATCATAGTTAACAGGCTCACAATGAAAATGGGCAGTAATAATGCAACAGGAACAAGGACTCAAGTATGGAATGTGTGAGATAAAAAAATAATTATAAGATTTGCACATAACCATCAAATATTCCTATATTAACAAGCAAGTTGGCTACTGATGCACCAATGAGAAAGAGAGCACCTATTTAGGCACTGTATTATAATTTAAAAACATGGTCCAAATAGCCAGTTTCTGTGGTGTTCATTTAGACCACTACTCTCCACACAGTTCACCCACTACATCACCAATCAACAATGTGTTTTAGAAGATCACTACACCAGTTTAGAAAATTCATCCCAGCCTGTTAAAATATAATAAACAAGAGACAAACCTTTGCAACAGCCATCTCAAAATCCTCTTGGGTGACATGCACTCTCCTCTCTCTGAGGGCATACATCCCAGACTCTGTGCACACCCCCTAAGAAACACAACAACACAGTGAGACAGGAGATTGTGTGTTGTTGTTTTTTATCCTACTTGGGTCTCGTCCCCAGTATCGTACAATACTAACAGTTTTCCAGCATCGTACCTTAACTTCAGCCCCAGAGGCTCCTGGCATGAGCTCAGCAATCTTCCTCAGGTTGATACCTCGAGTCAAATTCATTTTACGTGAGTGGATCTTCAGGATGTCCAGTCGGGCCTAGGAGGGGGACAGAGAAATTACGTGTCATGAAAACCATTATTCCTGCCATGATTCATAGAACTGAATACATATACACAAACTGATTTTATTAGATACTGCATTACAAAAAAAAACTCTACAGTCTGGACTGTACCAACCTCCTCATTAGGAGGGGGGAACTCAATCTTCCTGTCAATGCGTCCAGGTCTCAGAAGAGCGGAGTCCAGAATATCAATGCGGTTGGTCGCCATAATGACCTAAGGGACAATTAAGTGATAATTACAAACATTACAGATGTTACGTTCATTCATTAATTATTTTATTACTTTGGAAAATAAAAAAATTAAGCAATCAAAATAGTTACAAACGGAAATCAATAATAAACTATTAAGTTCTGCTTTTCCTACATATTCCCCACTAGTTAGATTAGCATTGAGACGAGAAGGCAGGTTTATGTCCAAAATGCTACAGCTAAACTAGCTATGCACACTGTGATGTCATTGTTAAGCACAGTCTTGATTTACCTCAGGTGTACTGCTTGCCATCGACAATTGATAATTTTTTCATATGGTGTATATGTCTCTGCCCTTTGTTGTTATTCAAATCCCTATAAACATTATTCATTTACACAACAAATATTATTTTCCTTTAAATGCATTTATAATTTTACTTGATTTAGTTACCTTGAAATGTTATAGTATTTGTATCTTATTTAGCTATTTGTTTTAATTGTTGCAACGTTGTTGATCAAAATCCTTCATCTTAAGAATTTCACTATCCAAGTGTCACTCTACAGTAGCAAATACAACACTGACAACAAACGTTATTCAAATAACACGTCCAATATCAAATATGCGCTTACAATAGAATCAGGGCCGTGTCTGCTACCCTTGCAAGGTCTGACCCAGCTGGTCTAGAATCCTTTCATTCATACAGGGTTTCTGTAGGTTTCAGTAAGTCAAATGTAAGACCTTTGACATTTTAAGACCATAAAGATTAAAATTCAAGGCCTACATCAGCAGTCCCCAACCTTTTTTGCACTACGGACCGGTTTTATGTAAGACATATTTTCACGGACCGGTCTTCAAGGTGAGGCAGATAAACACGACAAAATCAAATGATACGACCAGCATGAAAACAAGTTTCTAATAATATATAGCCTATAATATGAAAACTGTCAAATGCATAAAAAACACAATTGACCTAAACGATGTATTAGCCCTGCGCTTGTTTCTGTGCAACCAAACGGTCCCCATCTGGGGGTATAATGAACATGCCCAAACAACAGTGACACCCAAAGTGCATTCCTTATGTCCAGTTTATTCTGTGATTTTGTTTTGATTACTGTCACGGCAGAAAATCAGCTTCACAAAGGATGTTGGACATGGAAGCAGGGTTCTCAGTGCCTTTATTGAGCGGTAACTATCACGTCATGTGTCAAGAGGAAGAGACGTGCGTGATTAGTTAGGCTACCACTCGATGAAGCCCACAAACTTTCTAAAAAATGAGTAGCCCAAACAAACGTCTTTGCCTAGCTTTTTTTTGCTCAGGGGAAAAGGCCCGTGGAGAAGTAGAGAAACCGGTCATTTTAAAACATCTTACTTAATCAATTCAACGCAAATAATGTTATTAATTTTTTGCGGTGTAGACTGGTAACGGTCCCGCGGACCGGTGTTTGGGGAAACCTGGCCTACATGACGCATTAGCAAAAAAATATTTTAATCAAAGAGATTCTGAAAAAAACATTTATTTCAATGAATTCAGTAATTGAAAAAGCATCGCTTTGAGCACAATCGCTTTGTGACACCAATCAGCAGAAAAGAGCCCAGGGAGGTAAACAGTGGGCTGATGTCTGAGTTTTTGGTCTTAATGTTTCTAGTTTATTGTAGAAAGATCTTAAAATAGGGTTTATCATAAAAAAAAACCTTCACCAATGATTTAAACATCGAGAAATACTGTTGTTATGTATGCGTTATTATGCTATGATTTTACTGGTCTGCCCCACTTGAGATCCAAGTGGGCAGTATGTGGCCCCTTAACTAAAATGAGTTTGACACCCTCGCTCTAGAGCTCCGCTTTGTTGGCTACGACCCCATACTTTTTTGCTACTTTGTAATAACTTTCTGCGACCAGCGCTTCTGAAAAGGAATGAGGGTAAAACATTTTTTAGACCTGACTAAATGTAAGACCTCGGATGAAAATCTAGCCTTTTTAAAGACGTTTTAAGGCTTTAAATTTTAAGTTCAGAATTTCTGACTTAAGACTTTTTAAGACCCCGCGAGAACCCTGTTCATAGTAAGCCTTGATGTGTGATATTGCCTTTATAACATTTGTATCAAATAATATGTCAATATCTGTTCCACCATCCCCCATACACTGCTCCATGTTCACTCACATTCCTCCTTACATGGAAGGACAGGCCCCATGTGTATACGCACCTTAATGTTCTTAGTGGCCTCAAAGCCATCCAGCTGGTTCAGAAGCTCCAGCATAGTCCTCTGTACCTCACTGTCACCCCCAGAGCCACCCTCCAAACGCGAGGAGCCAATCGAGTCAATTTCGTCCATGAAAATGATGGAGGGTGCATGCTCCCGGGCCATCACAAACAGCTCCCTTACCATGCGGGCACCTGGGAAGGAAGGGGTGAAGGCACACAATATGAAAACTTGTCTATTGGTATTAAAGATGCTTAGGTGAAGTATGAGATACCTTCAATCACAATAACAATGCAGGTTGCCTGTCATGGTTGTAGATTTGTGCCTCACCCTCGCCAATGAACTTCTGCACCAGCTCAGAGCCAGACACCCTGATGAAGGTGCAGTCAGTGTGGTGAGCCACAGCTCTGGCCAGCAGAGTTTTCCCTGTGCCAGGAGGCCCGTACAACAGCACACCCTGGACATACACAAGTACAAATCATTCAGCTTTCATTTCCACACCTTCTGTTTTTATCTGGGACATTTTTGCCATGTTATTATTTAAATGATTTCCAATACTTTCAAAATGTCAGAAACCCTGTATATCAGTGCTTCTCAAATGGTGGGGCGTGACCCCCTGGGGGGGGTCGCGGTGGGGTCTCAGGGGGGGCGCGAGCGGCAGGGGGGATTTAGTGTTTATTTTTATTTTTATATATATATATTTTTTTTTAAATAAACATTATACCAAGGGTCAGAAGTGTAATTATAAGCAGAATGTGTTCATATAAAACAGACAAATAGGGAAATAAGTTCAAAATAATTGTGAAGGTGAATTTAGTTATATTAAAAAAGCTCAAACTGATGTAGCTGCCAGTTTCAAATAGTTCAGGGTTCAAGGCTTTTTTAATGTCTTGTGTTATGTTCAGGGAAAGTATGCAAATTGTACGTTAAATATTGTTGCAAATGTTGCACACAAAGAGTAATGTTTATTTTTAAGTCATATATATTTTTGAAAGGGAATAAGCTGATGAAGCTGACTGACAAGTGACCAATGTTTACTGTTTAAAAATGTTATTAATTAAATGAAAACCCCAGAGAATCATTTGCTCTTGTTTCTGTGTTTTGAGATTCACACAGACTGAACGGTCTTGTTTAAATGTTACAAATTGAGTTAATAAACTTGGAAATTGTTTTAAGATGTTGCAGATGTCGGCAAATGTTATTAATCTATTTTAATAATAAGGTGATTGTATGCAGAATGCTGGTGCTAGCAACTCAAACTCATATATAACTCTTATACAGATAAATAAATAAATATTAGCAGGTTCTCAATAGTATTTCAATTTAGGGGGGTCGCGAAAAAAAATTCAGTCTCCTAGGGGGGACATGACAGAAAATAATTGAGAAGCACTGCTGTATATAATTTAGACTGTAGGGCTCAACTCAGGGTTTCTGAAGGACAAGTGCAAAGCTTACTGTCAAGCTCTGATTACGGTCTATGGAGTCAAGTATTCAATATAATTACTTCAGTGGGCATAAGGACTTTTCGGCCAATAAAAGGTAGGGACATTAACAAAAAGTGTTATATTTTCCAAAACATCCATTATTGTTGTGGACCAAATTATGCCAATTTAACTTTTTCTGGAACCAACAAAGCATAACACACAGAATGCAAAGCTTAGAACGCACTGCCTGGACAAGTTACCCACCTTTGGCTGTGCAATACCCAGTGCCTCAAAGAGCTCAGGGTGCTTGACTGGCAGTTCTATCACTTCCTTGATCTCTTTGATTTGCTTGTCAAGGCCACCGATCATCTCGTAGGTGGAGTCAGGCACCTTTTCTACCATCATGAGTGACACCAGAGGGTCAACTTTATTTGGCAGGATCTTGTGAAGGGTGTAGCTGTCATTGCGTAGAGCCACACGGCAATTTGGGGTAACCTTGTGTAATAAAAACAAAACATTAATATTTTGTCAAACACAGTATAGTTTCTTCTTACCAACATCAAAATGACAAAGCAAAAAAACATTCACAGATTCTCCACATTATTTTATACAGCTTGACAATTTCAAGTAATAATTGAAGAACTACCTAAATCTAGCTGGTTTTCCTAAGAAGACATATGAAGAGGTCTGAATACTTTCCAAAAATGCTATACAAATACATACTTACATCATTGATGTCAATGTTCTTATCCACATCAACAACAAACTTTCCCTCTGGGTGCACCTAAAATGGACAAAACTGTAGTCAGACTGTTGAATTGTGCACAATGAAAAATAGTTTGCACAATAAGTAGCCACAAAAAAACAGCTCACTTTGACCAGCACTTTCTTCTTGTCCATTGCCCTCACTACCTCTCCCACATAGGATCCTTGTTCCTGTAGCAGCTGCAACTCCTCACGAAGCAGACGCACTGGAAACACATTACACCAGACCGATTGGTTTGTTATACATTAGTTCTTTTGACCTTAAATAAGCAATTGGTAGCCATTATGTTTTTTCTTATTTCACTTCAAAACTAATCTAAACAATGGAGTATAATATAATGCACACCTTTTGCATTAAGCTCATTCCGCTGGGCCTGCAGACGTCTCAGATTCTGGCTCTTGTCATTCACGGTCAACTAGAGAATGGAGAAACATGATGGAAGTTTTTCTCATCTCAACAGTTATTTTGCACAGCAAAAACATGTTTTGGAAAGCTTGTTTGTTAACTCACCTGCAACTCCTCAATTTTGGAAAGATAATACTGCCTGAGACCAGAACCACCTTTATTGTCCTCCATCTCCATCTGCCAATACAAATCAGGTCCACACAGTTTAAAGTTTTCATTTGGTTGTTCTTTTTATGAACACTTGATCAATGGGGATCTCACTCTAATTTTACTGTAACTGTTAGCTGCTCCTGGCATTCTCTAATTCCTGCTCTCCTCTCTTTTATTTTGGTGTTTCAACACCCATTGACACTTCCCTACTGACTATGTTAAGCCTGTGTTCTGCTCCTCTCTTTCACCAACCATTTCTGGAGGAGGGGATCCCTCACTAAATTGCTCCTCCCAAGGTTTCTTCAACAACAAAAAAAATTGAGTTTTTTCTTGTCCTGCTTGAGGGTTTAGGTTGGTTGAGGGGCAGTTCTATGGGCATGTGTGAAGCCCCCTGTGATATTGCTTGTAAAAAGGGCTATATAAATACATTTTGATTTGATTAACAGCTCTGTGAATCCCACAGTCTTAAGTAGCCAACTGGACACTTGATCTGGGATTGGATCAGCCTGGTTGTGTCACCTGGAGGTGGGTGTGTGATGTTGAAAGACCCAAAATACACTATAGAAAATAGAGTTTCCATTGACAGATTATATTTAGGAAAAACATCAAGTTCTGTACCCTATCGGCATTATATCAGTTGTCACCAAAATGTCCAAATAAGGTTACACTTATCTGTGAGAGAAATTTCTACCATAGATGGTACCCCACGGTAGCCTGGTCCTAACCAGACTCTCGTACATATTGCATTTGTACAGAGAGTCTGGCTCTGCACCATTGACAAACGTTGACTTCCTTGTAGGCGGGTACTCTGTTGAAGTTTAAAACTATTGGATCTGCCCTGAGCCACTCATCTGCCATAACCAATAGATAGCGTTCGCCTTAGCCAACTCCTGCACCACTACTGTGGAGCTAGCTGCCGTAGCTGGAAAATCAAACTTTTCCCGAACCCCGTGGGGAGAAGGGCCACAACATCATTGCCACCTAGAAAACTCAGCAACACTTGTTCTTGCTCCGGCTTTAGTTTCTGGATATTCGGCAGTGTTGCCACAACGGACCGAATGGCTTCGCTCGCATCTTTCTCCGCCGCCATTACGGAACTACAACACAAACTAGCGCACGACATCAACGTTATCGTTCTCAGCCACTCCCTCTGTTCGCTGATTGGGCCAAATAGAAAATCTATTTCCAAGATCTGAAATGCGTACCGAAGATCCAGACCTTGTACAGAAGCGAAATCAAAATTGAGCGGAAGTACGTAGGTGGGCAGAGCCAGGCTAACCCCACGGTACCCCAGAGGTGACACAGGCAAACATTTCAACAACCCAGTCATTAATGTAGGTGATCTTTAGGTGTCTTAGAAGTCTATCTTCCATCTTATGATTACTTAAAAAATGTTTACCTGTGTTTACTTAGAAATGGGTACTTAGATAAGTTAACCCTCACTGCAGTAATATTGGCGTGGAGAACCTTGATCATAGATATATTTTGTACTAGATAAATGCAGGCTTCTCGTTTAAACACTACAACCACACAGAAACCCTACAACTAGTAAAAACAGACTGGATTTTCCCTGTCGTTTAATAGGATTGCGTCTTGGAATTACGAGCAATAAAAATCGCCAGCGTTTGAGTTGTCTTTAAAGTACATGGACATTTTGAAATAAGTTGTACATACTAATGATAAAAATCCTTCTACTAATTAAAACCTGTGTTTCTTCGCTTAAATGAATAGCTAAACGGATGACAAAAGTAGCTTAAGAGACGTTACCCATCTGAGTCTTAATTCGACGTAAGTAAACTCAAAACCTTTTAAAACAGAACTGTTCTTTCTCTTGTTACATAGCTACAGTGATATCTGTACTTTATAGTAGTTGCATGTAGCTTATACGCTACAAAGCCACGGTTTCCCTGAGAATGACTGTTAAATCCGCATTTCTCTCAAACTTGTTTCGTCCCTAACTTAGAGCTAGTTTGGCTTTAACCTTTAGGCTACCAATTTAACCAACTACTATGAAGATCACAATAATCCACAATCATGCATGTCAATGAAAGTTAGTGACAACCATCCAGTAACACAACAATTTTATACTGTAGCTAGAACGCTTACATTACTAGAACTAGGTACTAGTAGTGCTAGCTGCTTAGCTTAGTCAAGCTACAATGAGACAGCAAACCGTCAGGATCCATTGTCATGTTCACTATCCTCACATTAGACACAAAATCCAAACATGTTACGAACACCAATTCAACGAAATACTTGTTTGTTGTTCATTATTAATGTTTTTACTATTTAAACACGTTGTTTAACTATTATAATTGAGAATTAACAACAGAAAAATGACTTACATGGTCCATTCCGTCCAACGCCATGTTGAAATCTTCAGCTTCCGGTATGGCGAAATTCTTCTTCTGTTGAGTTTGTGTTAGATTGCACGATTGAACGTTTATGACGTGCATCGTCGTCTCCTACCGCAAGGGAGTGTATATGTCCCATATATATATTTGGTTGGTCCTACACAGTCTGAAAAGAAACCAAACAACCAGAAAACCCCCAAACTGATCACCCCTGTTTCACGAAGGACAGTGAAGAAAGCCCTACACATCTCCCTGCTGCTAAAAGGAAAATTCACCCTATTCATATAGACCACTTTCATGTTTACCAACATTCAGGATGCGCGCGCAGATAGGTTTTAGAAAACCGGGAAAGGATAGCATTTACAATGGCAAAAGGACCACACGGATCATACAAATAGTTAAATTTAAAAGACCAAAAAGTCAGAGGAGGACAGCCTTAGAGAGAGAAAAAGCGATTCCCCATTGATCTGTCGGATCAGAATTGTGGGTCACGAAAGTCTTGACATTTGAGTGAGAATGTCCTCCGGTACAGACCGCATAGTGGAGCGGCAGCCATGTCTTCGCGTCATGTCACAAAGTTCATAATTTTACAGTTTTACAGTCAATTCGACATCTAAAAAGTCGAGCAGGGCAGCTTTCAAGAGATATGGGAATTCTGCTTTTAGCCAGCTGGTACGCTTATTTTTGTGATTTGTTTAAACTGGCAATTTGAGTGTGAGACTGCGTCCCCATAAGCCTCATTGTGCACAATGTTGTATTTCACTCCAGAAACGTCAGAGATGACTGCCTAACGTAGATACGAGCCTGCTGAAGATAGCCAGCATATTGGATTTCTTTAACCGAGCCTGTTTCATTACTCATTTTCCTGAGAAAGCGACCTCCGTTAGCCAGGCTAGTTTTGCCCGATCACTTGGTCAGGCTATTTAAAGCAATGGGGGTCAAGTGACTTTTGTGCATTGACAAGTGAAATGTAAATGTACTCGTCCAAAGGACAAGTGCCTCAAAAAGTTAATGTCAAGCCCTGTAATTCGACACTCAAAGTGTATTATACCCGGGAGCGGGAGAAGTTTGTATTTTGCAACCCACATGCGCAGTTGAGCCAGCTTGACAGTCGTGTGACGTAGGTTTGAAAGTGGTCTTTAGCCAAAGACAAAAGCAACGACCACAGCAAACGACTGGTGAAGTGGCACTTAACCAGGCGTATTGTACAAAAGCATCGATTTATTTTTGGCACAGATTGTACGCTGCAAATCACAACAACTGCTGCAAAGTAAACGACTGAGAGCAAAGCAATCGCCAAGATCCATTGTCTAGAAGCATCAGGATATAACATATTGATACCATACCATAGAAAAGAAGATTGGGTTGTGGTATCTCTATGGTGAGGAGATGTCTTTCTTTCCTACACACTTTGTGGGACAAGTGGCTAAATCTTTACCTGGATTATTGTGCACATGTATGGTCAGCTACATCTAAAGATCAACTAAATAAATTACAAACTGTCCAAAACAGAGATGCTAGGTTAGTATTACATTGTCCCATAAGAACGAACACTGTCAGTATGCATAGTCGACCCTCGATGGTTAACGGTAGAGAACAGGCTGGTTTTCAATACAACTACATTTTTCAGAAACACTGTCTTTTTTTCACAGCCTGCTTTCTTATTTAACCAAATTGTTAGGTGTGATCAGGTTAATTCTCATTTGACTAGGTCAGCTGATGATGGCCAGATGATGCTACCATGCCCAAAATAAAATGCTTTGAAGAGAACAGTTATTTATCGTGCCAGCGATCATTGGAATAATTGCCCACTGGATATACGTAAAATTAATAGCAAAGTTTCAGGTACCATCTCAGAATGCACTATTTGCAATACTGAGTAGGGAATGGACATATTTAATGTACCAATGGAGTAATTCATGTAGTTCTGTAATGATTTGTTCTGACTGATTTCTGGTGATGACCTGATCGACACGTCTTTTGCAACCCACATGCGCAGTTAAGCCAGCTTGACAGTCGTGTGACGTAGGTTTGAAAGTGTACTGTTTTAAAGCGGAAAGTATACAAACAGGAAATGAGAATACGCGGATGGCCGCGCCCATCGCGACTTCCGGAATAAGGTGAATAGGTTGGGTGTTAGTCTTAAGTAGCCAACTGGACACTTGATCTGGGATTGGATCAGCCTGGTTGGGTCACCTGAAGGTGGGTGTGTGATGTTGAAAGATCCTAAATCTAAGTCTATGACTGCAACCAATTGGGCCGGTGTTGCGTGAAAAGATTTCCACACCAAAGAATTGATGTGGTGTCACAGAAAGGGGCAGGGCACAAGCCAATCAGGAAGCTCTGATGAGAAAATGCATGTACAAAATGTCCCAGATTACATGAACCCTAACCCTATGTAAATAAATACACTAGGAGGTTACTTTCAGATACAAGAGTGTTGACAGCACTGAGAGATCCTCACTATATTACAAGGCCTGTCCTGGTGAGAGTGGGACCTGTGTAGCAGGTCAACCTGAATTTGCAGATAGGCAACATGACTGTCATGCCTATTGGGTCAGTAAAATATAGGAAGTAAAGATATGTCGTTCCAGGGTTTTTAAATGAGCCATATTTTCATCATAATAGATCAATATTGATTTTAATAAGATATTCATTTTACAAAGGTTAATTTCTAAGAACACAAAAGCAAGAACATAGCTTAAAGTAGGTTTCATTTTTAAAATATACCACATTTACAAATTGATAAAATATGAAAGCTTTTGATTAAAAATATTAAACAAGCAAAATATATTTAAAGTGTTTCAGTTTCAGCAATAACAAATTCGAATTTAATGATAATCACTTCACTAGTTCAACTGTGTTGATTAGCCCCCCCAAAAAAGCACCCAGAAATTGTATGCAACTTCACACCACACTCTTCCCAGTTCAGCAAGCAGGACAGTCAATGTTTGTGTATGAATAAAAAACACTGAACACATGCATTTAACAAAGAACTGACAGTTACACCATTTAAAGATAAACAAAGGATTACTCTGCTAAACATGTTAATAAGGTTACGTGTTGGTCACAATGCTTGTACAAATCATACATTTTCATCAAGTTATGGGAGATTGACTATGCCAACATTGGTTATTAAACCGTTCTAAATGAAATGTATTCCTAAGTACACGTAAGTACACCCTTATATGGCATACAGGCAGTGAAAAACACAAACATCGAACATCAATACAACATTCAAGGGGTAAATATAAACATACTGTTAAACAGTGGACGTGGTCTGGTTTCCTCACAGAATTTCGATTTCCTGTGTGCCCTGTCCAAAACTGATTCTAGTATTCCTACTTTTAACAATCAACCAGAATGTAGGTATTGATTTGAAAGATTGTCTTAACCACTTCCAAAATGTCACTCAAACTATTTAATGTTTCAAACAAGTTTCAAAACAATTTAAGCAACATATTAAGGACAATGCTACAAAACATTTCAAACAAGTACTGTACAAAATAACCAAAATGTTATGGTTAAACACACACTAAAGGTCTGAAAAAAGGGAAAAACATTAAAGACATGGATCCTGGCTGCCATACAAATTGACCTTGAATTCACACCAGAAATTTTGGATGAACTTTGACATTTTGGGAGATACAGTGCAAGTCATATTGGCTAGATTATTCAGGCTGAGACCAACAAGCCTGTGCGAAAAAAACAACAATGGGTAAATACCTTTGTCGCCCTTTCTTTGGTATGCACAGACATATTTAACATGTTGAATCTCCCCCCACCCCTATTAAGAGAACAACTAGCTAACTTGACACAAAAAGTATTTACTACTTTAGAAATGTTTTTTTGGTGTGTTTTTTGGCCTGGACAATGCAACTACCTGCACAGTGAAACATTCACATGCAATATTTACAAAGAAACTAACAAGATATTTGCATTTGCTACACTGCACAATGGTAAAGGATGCAAATAATCTAAATTGGACTGATGGCTGTGAAAACAATTAAATTGTGTGTTAGTTAGGTGTTAATTTCAAGCTAAATAGATGATCATTATTTTTGTTTATTATTTTTTCCAATTCAGATAGGGCATGTCAAACTAGTTGTGGGCACAGCCCCTTCTTTATTGATGCAGTGTACCAACAGCATCGGGGATGTCCCATTTTCCCTTAGTGAAATCTATGCAGGGGCTTGGCTGGCCCCTCAGCTGTGGACACACTTCAGGTTTGGAGATGGACAGTAGACAAAATGAGACAAAGAAACAGCAGATGCAAATGTATAATGTTACATACTGTGTGCGATGAAAGCTCAGATTTGACCCTACACCTCAGCCATTATAACCCATTGGTGTCTTTTGGTGTGTCAGGATGTGAGTAAACATAAAGATGCTAGCCGGTTCCAGTTCTGTGGATGACATGCAGATCTACAGTTGTGAAGGCTCAAGTGAGCCGTATTCCCAGCACCATCTCCAATTCTTGTCTTCTTTGCTGCACCTTAGCAAACATAAAACAGGTGATCAGCCTCTCTACAGGTGAACTATGGTGTACTCACCATGTGGGTCTTCTAATAAGACTTTATTTATATAGCACATTTCATACAAGAACTGCAGCTCAAGGGGCTTTACATAAAATCAATAAAAACAATAATAAACGTTTTGAAAAACTTCTGAACACAAGCCGCAGTCTTTGCGGTATCTCGAGCTACAGTCTTTGTGGTTTCCCAATATAAATAAAAATATAACTCAACAAAATACAAGCCGCAGTGTTTGCGGGAATCCAAAACACACAAGCCGCAGTCTTTGCGGGAATCCAAAACACATAAGTCGCAGTCTTTGCGGTATCCTGAGCCACAGTCTTTGTCGTTTCCCAATATAAATATAAATGTAACTGACTTCAGGTGACTGCTTCTGATGACCTCTAATAGGTCTGCATCTGATGATCGCAGTGTTCTAGCTAGTGAGTAGTTAATAAGAGAGTTAGCAATGTAGCTAGGCCCTTGTCCGTGTAGAGCTTTGTATGTGAGGAAAAGGACCTTTAAGTCAATTCTGAAGGTAACAGGGAGCCAGTATAAAGTAGCTAGGACAGGACTAACGTGTTCTCTCCTTTTAGTTTTGGTTAATAATCTAGCTGCAGAGTTTTGAATGAGCTGTTGTCTTTCAGTGGTTTTCTTGGGAAGACCAGCGAAAAGTGTGTTACAGTAGTCCAGCCGGCTGGATATAAAAGCATGAATTAACTTCTCTGCATCCTTTTCATTTATGAATGGTCGTACCTTGGCTATATTCCTGAGGTGAAAGAACGCTGTTTTGGTCACTTTATTAATGTGAGAGTTGAAATTCAAGGATTAGGATTAGTCCAGGATTACACCAAGACTTGTCAAGGTTTAAACCAGGGGGTTAAACCTCCTTGATTATAAGTTAGCATCTCTGGATGGATCTTTGGATTTGGGGCCACATAGTAGGACTTCAGTTTTGTCTTCATTTAATTTAAGAAAGTTATGATTCAACCATTTGTTCATTGCCGACAAGCAGTTGTTAATGGAATTTATGGCTGTTGCATCGTTGGGTTCAGCGGATATATATAGTTGTGTGTCATCCACATAGCTATGGAAATCTATATTATGTTCTCTGATTATGTCGCTGAGTGGTAACATATAAAGAGAAAAAAGTAATGGACCTACGCAGCTTCCTTGAGCAACCCTGTAGCAGTTCTCATGTTTCTTAGACATATGGTCTCCTAAACTAACATAAATTTCCTTCCTCTGATATATGATTTCATTCAGTTTAATACACTATCCGTGAAACCAATAAGCTTTTCCAGTGTATTTATTAGCATGTCGTGATCAATGGTATCAAATGCTGCACTGAGATCTAGCAGGATAAGGATAGAGACTATATTTGCATATATTTGCATATTTGAGTTTAGTCTGAGGTCGCTAATTATTTTGGTGAGAGCAGTTTCAGTACTGTGATATTTTCTGAAACCTGAGAGACTTCCAATATGTTATTTTCTTCAAGAAAATAATTTAATTGGACTAATACTATCTTTTCCAATACTTTACTAATAAATGGAAGGTTTGATATTGGTCTGTAATTTGCAAGTATACGGTTATCCAATTTGGGTTTCTTTAATAGGGGCTTTACAACAGCTGTTTTGAAGGCATCTGGGAAAACGCCAGTTTTAAGGGATGTGTCTATAATCTCTAACACCGGATCTGAGACACCATCAAACACTCGCTTAAAGAATGTTGTGGGTATAGGATTAATATCTGAGGTTGTGGAGTTACACAACCTCAGATATAACGAGATATTAACAATTTTTGATGGTTCACTTAGTGTGATACATATATATGTGATCATGGTTATGTTGCAGGATCTACTGATACAGTTTCACCTCCACTAGTAATGATACTAGCTCTGATCTAAGTTATTTTGTTCTTGAAGAACAGAGCAAGCTCTTCACATTTAACTTCTGAGGATAGAGGGGGGCCGAGACAGTGTTTAGCAGCTGGTCAATGGTGGAGAAAAGAACTGGAATTTCTGGCATTTTCTGTAATAATGTTGGAAAAATATGATTTCCGTGCTAGACGGATGGTTTAGTTATAGGTGTTTAGTGCATCTATAGATATTGTAGTGGATACTGATCTTTGTTTTTCTCAGTTTTCTCTCTGCTGCACGGCACTTTCTTTTAGTTTCACTAACATTTTTATTTCTCAGCCATGGGGAAGTTCTGCTTGTAAACTTCTTTCTGGTTTTCAGTAATAGAAAAAAAGAACACGGACTGAACTAACAGGGTTCAAACACCTTAAAGAATTCAGCATGCAACGATTCACTCTTTCCTAGCTTGAACGTTTTTTCTCCAGAAATACCACCCTATCCACAAAGAAGCTGAGATCATGAAAACAGCGATGCACCTTTTGATCTTCGTGGCTCTCGCACTTGTTACCACAAGTGAGAATGCAAATCCGCCAGTTAGTGTGGTTTGGTCTGTTACTAGCTTATTACGTGCAGGCGGAGGTGACTGGAGCTTATCACTGTGGTGATGGTTTACATGCTGCATCATGTTTGTTGTGCTATTAGAGTATATTATCATCTTCTTGCAGTATTAGCACACAGTTTTTGTTTTGTCTGTTACCACCTCACCGGGTCCACTTTCATTTTCAGTCCCAGATAAAAACTCAGATCAATTAAAAAATGTTAAACATTTTAAAATGAAAACCCCGAATGATGATGGCGTTGACTGTCCATAATAGGCTATTAGTTGTTTCTAAACAGTAGAGTAGACTTCTATTAACAAAGAGCGAGATAGACAAGCTGTCATTGCCTACAATCAAGCAGAAGAGACACTGAAGGCTACATCACAAACCAACAGAGACATTTTGGAAGATTGACGACGCAAAGTTAATCATTGAAGTGTTGTAGGCTATGACCCACAGCACGTAGCCTATTTTATAGGGCTGGGAATCATTATTTATTTATTTTTTTACAAATGAATCGCACAATATGGTGCCCGAGCTCATTATCATCATGAAAAACACATAATTAAATCAATTAACACAATTAAGTATATTTTAAATAGAACATTTTATGACATCTCATGAACTGTAAACGGTCTCTCCTGGGAACTACAGAATAGTCATTCCCATTAAATATATGCAGCACTTTTATAAACAACAAAGTGTTTAAGTGCATGTTGAATACATAAAGTTTATACCCTGAGGTTATCAAAAATACTGGACAGTGCTCTACGCTAACCTTTTTTGGCGAGAGCACATGTGCCCCCAGAAAAACTTTAATGTAGGGGTACAGTCAGTTTCTGTTTTTAAAAACTTTAAACATTGCATCATTATTAGACTATTGAATGAATTACACCAAATTTACCGGAAACAGGATTGGTTACTTATTTATTCATTATATATTCATTTATTACTTTTTTGTATTCATTGTAACATTGTTTAAAATTGACTGATCTTTTTCCAGCTGAAAGACAGTTTTCAGCACATTTAGAGGCATCAAACATTTCCAGAGGGCGCCTTTGTACTGATCCGAATGAGGTCCTCTGTGGTGGATGGTTTAAAACTACTCATTAATGGGAAATGTGTTTTTTATGTTGTATTCACACCGGTGTTCATGTAGGGTCGCAACTGCGCTCTTGGTTTTCAGCATGGCTTGCTGTAGGACAGAAGGGGATTCAGTTGGGGGGTTAATTTTGTTGACGGAAGCATTGTTTAAGTTTCTATTGTTAAACTCGTGTTTATTTTGGTATGTGTCGTGTTGGACATTAGTTTACTTAGTTCTATTGTTCACACTGAGTGTTAAGGTTAACTAGCTAAATCGCTAGCCAGGCTGTTACAGAGTAGGACACATGCAGTAGGCTATCGCAGGACGCAGCCTATGAGGATTATCCGAGTCATGATTATTATTAGGCCACAGAATATCCCCTCGGTGGTGACTCTTGAAGGAAGTGAAATAGAGGTTGTTGACTTGCTGGGTATTTTGAGTACCCAATAATTGGGTATTTTGATTGATGACTCCCTCACTTTCAGCCACATGTGCAGTACCTGGTGAAAAAGTTGAGGTTAAACTGGATTTTTATTTTCGAAATCAACTGAGCTTTTCATTTAATGTAAAAAAGCGATTAGTTGCTGCTACTTTTTTACCTGTGTTGGACTATGGTGATCTTTTATATATGCATGCCTCTGCTAACTATCTTAGTATGGTGGACACAGCTTACCATGCTTCACTGCGATTCATTACAAATTGTCAAGCTCTGACTCGCCACTGTGAGTTATACTCTCGGGTAAGATGGCCTGCTTTGGCCACCCGTAGGCTTTGTCATTGGTACACCTTCATTTATAAGGCAATCCTTGGTTTGCCCCCAAACTACCTGTGTTTTCATTATGCATAAAAGTGCCGGGCAATACTCTCAGGACTTCTTTATGCTCGCTGTCCCAAATGCCAGAACGGAAATGGGAAGAAGCCTTTTATATATTGTGCACTCTTGTCATGGAATGTGTTGCAGAATGATTTAAAACTTAGAGAACTGATACCAGTTACTGCTTTTAAATCTAAAATGAAAGAAATGGAGGCAGGTTCCCAAAATGTCAACGTTTTTAAATTAACCAGGTTATGTAACTGACTCAAACTTATTATTTTGTTATTTTTGTACTTGTCTCATTCTGTGTTTGTGTTCTTCTGTCTGTAACTATGTGTTCTTATGTTGCTGCCTGTCTTGGCCAGATCTCCCTTGAAAAATAAGCTTTTAATCTCAATGGGACCTTCCTGGTTAAATAAAGTTTTTTTTTAAGTTGTTTTTTAATAGTTGAAATCTCTCCAAAAAAGGAGAAATAAACTTTTCCGGTTGCAATTAATAATGGTTTGAGATGCAAAAAAAGGTATTGTGTTAAATTATTTTGAATGTGTTTAACAAGTCAAATTAATTGCTCAGATTAACTTTCCCAGCCCAACTATTTTACAAAGACTAGGCTACGGAAAAAAAGTCAAATGTTGCCACATTACGTTGGGATGCTGTTGCGATGGCTGTTGGAGCAGCAAGTTGCCTAAATAAAGCCTAGCAATGTTTATGATAGCTTTCAATGCGATAAAGGACAAGCTCAGAGGAGTTGAAAGGCTTGGTGACCGGCGCGGAGAAATGCGCGTCTAGTGTGAACAGCCTCGCGCCATTCATAGCCAATCGTGGCGCTTTGCGGCGCTTCACAGCCAGTGTGTCCCAGGCGTAACGCTACAATTTGCTCGCTGCTATCACAGCTGCAATGCAAGGTCAAAGTATATAGTTTCAGCACCCCTGCTGTGAAATGTGTAGCTCAATTTGTTTATCATCTCAACCGACTTGAATTGTCACAAATCTAATATCAATCAGCTCAAAGTGCATCGTTACATCCCTATTCAAAACCCTTCTGTACACCTACCTCAATCTGCTAATTTAACCTGTGCATTTTAGAACGTTTTAAATAGGCATTCCCTCCTAATCATTGCCTCTTATTATCAAATATTTAAAAACTTTCTTTTTTCATATATAAGCTAAAATAGCTAAAAACATGTTTTCAACTTGTCATCAATTCTAGGCCGTGATCATGCAGTAACATTTGATCAATTATTAACAAGCCACCAAACCAAGACTTGGATAAGTACTGTTGAATAGTGGTTGGCCATGGCAAGGCTGCATTGTTTTGACATTATTGATTTGACGTACCAACTCACAAAAACAAAATTGCCGGATTTGCACATTATAAAACAATGAGATATTGAAAGGTGAAGGTCTGAATACTTTATGTTTATGGCTAAATGTTCTTCTCGAAGCAAACCTTTGCGTTAACGTATCTGCCCACAGCCTCAGGAACCCACAGGGCCTGGTAAAATTCTGTCCGCCTCTCCTCCTCTGGGTTCCCTGCAACATCCATCATCAGCTGGAAAACAAACACAAATATGACATTATGTAGTATAAAACCAGACCACATTATGTGAAGCAATCGCATAGGGCCTAAATTTGTGATTCTTCTCTGGCAGCCTCACATGAAAACAAAGTCATTGGGCAATCCTTTGTAAAAATGGTCCTAACCTATATGACTTCTTCCCCTCAAATTTTTCCCTTCAAGTGATATTTTTAGCATTTTAAAATAAAATAATCCACAGTGGGGACATTTTCAGGATTACAGCAGCGCATATTTACAAACAAGAGTAAAAAGAACAACATAGTGCAAAATAATTTAAAAAGTAATAATAATACAGTAGTGGCTATATATAGGGGGGGGGACAATGTTGTAAAGGCGGCAGGCGTGTGTTGCTTAGGCGGCCGCCTTAACTGAAAAGTGCTGCGGGAAACCCTGGCAGTTTGTCAATGCTCAGAATGTAGCTCTAAAACAGGGGCACTCGTTGGACTCGAGCTCATTCTCAAAAGTCCTAACTGGAAAATGTTTGCTATTTTCACAGCCCGGTAGAGGAGATCTTCGTGAACAGATTGGCATCAAACTCATTTTCACCGAGGGCCACATCAGCATTATGGTTGCTCTCAAAGGGCCAGTTGTAACTACAATGTAACAATATTTAGGATGTAAAAACATTTTATACAGTTTTTAGCTGTAGCTTTTGTGCAAATATTTTCACATGGAGGTTCAATTTGGCATATTTATGTGTTTGGTGTCAAATGCCGACGGAGACTGTACTCTTTAACGACCGACATTGCCTCATAACACAAAATAAATTCAATTATCCTTGAAGCACAAATATGTATTTGCTTTCCCATCTCTCTTGAAACTGCCTTCCATCCAGAGCCGGATACAGCCTGCTTTGACTGGGGGTGCTGTAAACATTTATGGGGGGGTATCATGATTACGGAAAGGGATCGTATGAATTTTTATATTGATACCATTTTTGAAACTTGTGAGCTTATCGATCCGAGTGTTAATCAGAATCAGAATGGGTTTTAATCGCCATGAAAGTTTGCACAGACAATGAATTTGCTTTGGCAGGAAGGTGCATACATTAAACATATAGGAATCTTACAATTCACCTGGTCAACTATACTAAGGGTACGTAAACTAGCAATTCTAAGTGGATTTAGAATTTAAATAAAATAATACAATACAATAACATATCAAATAAAATATAAAGTTAACGTAATTTACTATATATAAATACCAATATTACAATAAATAAAAATTGTAAAAAAGATACAACTGTGTAATGCAATGTGTTTAAGACATTAAGGGCCCCATCTTGCACCCAGCGCAATTGACTTTGTCAACGACGCATCATTCCTAGTTTGCACTCGACGCAAAGCGGACTTTTCCCTCCACAGACGCACGCCGGCAAATTAGGGAATGAACTTGCACTCCCGGGGGTGGTTCAGAAAAAAAGGAGGTGTGTTCCGGCGCAAACGTTCCCTGGTGCTATTTTGGAGTTTCAGAAAAACAATTCCGCCACAGACCAGGAAAAACGTAGTCTAAAGTATGTATGTGAACTTGATATGTAACAACTGTTGCAATTTCCTCCCACGCATGTTTAACCAAAGATAATTTGGGTGGGTTTCTTCCCCCATGCCCATGCCCATCAGAATCAGAATTCGGTTTATTCGCTATGTAGCCTATATTACACAAACACAGAATTTACTGTGGCAGGAAGGTGCAAACAATAAACATATACGGGTCTTAAAACAATAATTAAACTAATACAGTACAATAATTAAACTAAATACAATAATTAAACTAATTCTAAAAACTAAACCATTTGAAAATATAACAATTTAAAAATATAAAAATAAGAATTTGAATGAGCAGCATGAGTGGGCAACTTAGTGCAATGAGAAAAATGCTCTGCCTTTCCCATATAATGTCACTTCTCTATCTTTTACGGCCCTGACGAGAAGGTCGGTCTCCTTGGATGTGAACCACTCCTGGCGTGCGCCTGGCAAATCCTACGTTATAATAGCAATCCGCCATGGAACAAGCGCCTGCTCTTAAAGGGAATGAGAGACCAGGTGTAAAGTCATTTATCCCGCCGGTATAATAGCAACAGCACCGGAGTCCCGCCCACTAAGTTACTTACGCTTTGCGTTTTGATACTTGCGTTTCAGATTGTTAAAATAGGGCTCCAAGTCATTAAAGTCAGTGTGAACCTGGAATGGAATGGAAATTAGCACCCGTCCCCAGCCAAATGAGGGTAATTTTGTGTCGTGGCGGGTAAACTCGCTTCACCTACTGGCCACTGTGGCGGGTAAATAAAAATAGCATAGAGAAGATTTGGGCGCGCGCCTAAGCCGTTTTCCCGAGATCCTATGACAAATCCCGAGCGTCTAAGGCCCAAAAAAATCAGCGATGAAAAACGCTACAGTGTAACAGGCTCACACTCAGATTGCCAGTTTACACAAATCACAAAAATAATCGGACCAGCTGGCTAAAAGCAGGATTCCCATATCTCTTGAAAGCTGCCTTACTCGACTTTTTAGATGTAGAATTGACTGTAAAACTGTAAAATTATGAACTTTGTGACATGAAGTGAAGATGTGGCTGCCGCCTGACTATGCGGTCTACCGGGCGACATTCTCACTCAAATTTCAAGACTTTCGTGACCCAAATCAAAATTCTGATGTGACAGATCATTAATCGCTTTCTCTCTTAAAGGCTGTCCTCTACCTTTTTCGTCTTTTTAAATCTAATCGTGTGTAATTCTCTAGCCATTATAAAAGCTATCTTTCCCGGTTTTCTGCCACTATGTTGCGCGCGCATCCTGAATGTTTACAAACAAATAATTGGTAATCGAGTTGAAGCGTGTCTTCTTGTCTGATCGATACGCAACTGTGAGGTGCGCGAATGGACAGAGCGGCCAGTAAACTGTCGTTCAGCTGCGAGGGCCAGCCCGACGTGCATGACTACTACACCTGTACAAATGCGAATGAAATTTTCACTCAAAATGCTGACAAAAGTTTGATTAACGATTTCCAACGCAGCCTCCATTGGTATTCTTGACCTGGAATGATAATATATAGTGTAGGCACGAAGAAAATAAAGGAAATTGCAAAAAACCTGGGAATAAATACATGGATTAGAAACAAATAAAAATAAAATACATATATATATCTTTTTTTGAGCACCGAAGACCCATTTTGACCCAGGAAAAACCCTGGTTGGGACTAAAAACCTAAAACTGGAAGTCATAAAAGACCACGAATCGTCAAAAGATCTTGTAGTATTAATTTTCACATGCAGTTAAAAACAAGAAAGTGGCTGGTAAAAACATTGAAATCCACCAGCCACAGTGGCCGGTGGACAACATTTTTTATTTCCATCCCTGGTGTGAACCCTTGGCGTTGTTGAAGAGGCCAACAGCGGATGGGAAGAAACTGTTTTTGTGTTGTTGGTCCTGATGGACCGCAGCCTTCTTCCGGAGAGGAGTGACTGAAACAAGGAGTGTCCAGGGTGGGAGGAGTCGGGCACAATCTCCCTCGCTTGCCTCAAGGACCTCGAGGTGTGCAGATCCTCGAGGGTAGGCAGATTGCAGCCAATCACCTTCTCAGCAGTGCGGATGATACGCTGCAGTCTGCTCTTGTCCTTGGCAGTACCGTACTAGATGGTGATGGAGAAGGTGAGGATGGACTCAATGATGGCTGTTTAGAAGTGCACCATCATTGTCTTTGGCAGGTTGAATTTCTTCAGCTGCCGTAGGAAGTACATCCTCTGTTGTGCTTTTTTGGTGAGTGAGCTGATGTTCAGTTCCCACTTGAGGTCCAACTTGAGGTCCCACTTGAGGTCCTGGGAGTGGATAGTGCCAAGGAAGCGGAAGGACTCCACAGTGTTGTCTGGGGAGTCACACAGAGTGTTGGGGGCGAGTAGGGCTGTATTCTTCCTGAAGTCCAAAACCATCTCCACTGTCTTGAGAGCATTGAGCTCTAAGTTATTCTGGCTGCACCAGGACACCAGATAGGCCGCTTCCCACCTATAATCAGACTCGTCTCCACTAGAGAGGAGCCCAATGACGGGTAGTGTCGTCCGCAAACTTCAGGAGTTTGACAGACGGATGACTGGAGGTGCAGCTGTTGGTGTACAGGGAGAAGAGCAGAGGAGAACGGACGCAGCCCTAAGGAGATCCGGTGCTGATGGACCGGGAGTCAGAGACTTGCGTACCCAGCTTGACACACTGCTTCCTGTCAGACAGGAAGTCTGTGATCCACCTGCAGGTGGAAGCAGGCACGTTCAGCTGGGAGAGCTTGTCCTGAATCAGGCGAGGAGCCAGGCGAGGAGCCAGGCGTTGTAAAAATTCAGGGATTAGCCCAAACCTAGGACGTTTTCTGGGTTTGATGTGATTCTGGATAGGGTCTTGCTGTCATTCAAACCATGATCACCTTCACCCACAGTTAAACTTGGAACTTTGCGTTAAACACCGATGTGTATATAGGCTACAATGCTTTCTAAAGGCGAGATGTGCACTTTGCCGTAACATAATCGAAATGCATTGTGAGAGATGTATGTTTATGGTCAATGCACGCTCTAAAGCAGCGTAGACTTATTTCAATAGGCCTACACCATTTAAGCTCCCGCGGGCCACGTGATTTAGGCTGTGGCATTGAAATTCAGGTTAGTAGTCAGATTGTTTCACCAATTAAAAAACGAATCTGGGACTTTTGATAAAGGAGTCAGGTGGCTGAGCGGTTAGGGAATCGGGCTAGTAATCATAAGGTTGCCAGTTCGATTCCCGGGAGTGCCAAATGATGTTGTGTCCTTGGGCAAGGCACTGCAGCCTACTTGCCTCGGGGGGAATGTCCCTGTACTGTCGCTCTGGATAAGACCGTCTGCTAAATGACTTAATGTAAATGTTACGTAAAGGAAGTGCCAGCGGCGTCCTTGGACTAGAGTCTAGGAACTTAACCAAACCACTACATTACCATACAGACTAGTGTTGGCCTACATTTCATCAACATTGAATCAGTACAGGGAAACGTTTAGCAAGATGTTCATATTAAATCATTGTCCCGACTCCCTGCCTCTTTTAGCAGACTTAACAACAGCTGAGTCAGCAGCACCCCAGTCTCCCCATAACTACCACTCCCTGTCCCAGTGAAGAAGGGGAGCAACATTGTGTTAAAGACATGCCAGTTGGCATCATTCCAGGGAGTCTGTGGGGAATTCTCTGTCTCTCTTGCTCTTTTTACCATACCAAAAAGAAAAATTAATATTTATTAATGACAGAAATTCAAACAAATTATTTTCTCACATAATGATCATTATGAAATAATAAAAAACAAACTACTGTCTGTACTGGATGATGGACAGTTGGAAACAGTGAGTAGCTTACCTCAGCCTGCATGTAACTTACAGACAATATTAAAATAATCAAGTTTGATATATTCATTTAAATTGAATTATGGCCGTTAAATGACATCTATAGATACAGACTTTATTATTCCCATATTGAAGGGTTATTTATTTGAGAAGCTTGCACACACACACCCACACACAGAAACATCTATTGGATCTAATGTATGTAATCAAGTGGTGGTGATACAGAAGGGTACGTAATTTGGGTCCATGTTCTGTAGTGTTAGTATCATTTATTGATATATGGCATATTTGTATATATACTGTATATATCACAGTATATATATCACATGCATTGTGTACATCTTACAGAGCCAGGGCCCTCTCAGGTAGAGCTAGAAAGAGGAATAAGTGTGGAAGCACAGGAAGAAGGGAAAGAAAGTTAGTGATGATGAGGAGGAGAGATGCATGGTGGAAGAAGACAGAATTAATAAAAAGGATGTTGACCCAGGTTTGTGGCCAGCAGATTTGACCCAGGTTTGTGGCCAGCAGATTTGACCCAGGTTTGTGGCCAGCAGATTTGACTGAGAGGGACAGGGAAGCTTTTGTGAGGGCACTGGCCAGCAGAGTTGATGATGATGTACAAATCACCAATGTAGCCGATGTGTATCGGTGAAATTCACTCCTCAGGTATGTAATGAGCCACCCGCGTCACTGAATAGCTAGCTTTTCTGTGGCGTAGTTGGTAGTGATGGCGCTTGGGAAGCCAGAGGTGGCGAGTTCGACTCCCGGTGGGATCGATCTCCTAGTTGGTGGGAGGGAACAGTGCCAGATACCTCTGACGGAACTTGCAAGATCACGTTCGTTACATGCCCGTTACATTGGTGCCGTGACCCGGATCTCACGAGGTTAGCGCCTGCTAACCGCCGGAATGAGTTTGAGGGGTGAATGTAGCCGATGTGTATCGGTGAAACTCACTCCTCAGGTATGTAATGAGCCACCCGCGTCACTGAATAGCTAGCTTTTCTTTGGCGTCGTTGGTAGTGATGGCGCTTGGGAAGCCAGAGGTGGCGAGTTCGACTCCCGGTGGGAGCGATCGCCTAGTTGGTGGGAGTGAACAGTGCCAGATACCTCTGACGGAACTTGCAAGATCACGTTCGTTACATACCCGTTACACCAGCAGTATAAATGGTGCTAGTACTAGTATTGAACTACAAGAAGCAAGACAGTTGCAAGCCTTTAATTAGAGTTGTGTAAAGCTTTTGATGGGACAGTTAGATCCTAGATTTGCAATCAGCTGCGCACAGGGGGCCCAATTAGATTTTTTTGTCATGGGGCCCAAAATTCCTGGCGGCGCCCCTGGATATATCTGAAGTCTGTAACTGGAACATATGCATGGATATGGATATGAGTCAAGAAGTACCTTAAGGTCTCGACTTTGGGACTTGAGCCAATCCTGGATGAAGTCTTGGGGGTTGTTACTGAAGCTCAACATGAAGTCTCTCTGAGTCTTCAGATGGTTGATAGACTCTATGGTTTCATGGATCTGTGAGGTGTTGAGTTAAAGCAAGCCTTGTGAGACAGCCTTATACCAATAATATGAAATGTTTGTCCAGAATGAGCAACTACCAAATTCAGACACCTCTTTTTATTTGTTATTTGAACAGGTCAACAACCTCAGTGTTTTATATACATAAACTATTAACCAATTAAAATGGGACATGATTGAAATGAAATTTATTTAAAAAACCTTGGGCCACATTACACATTTTTCTATCTTGGACTACAATGAAAAGACTGAGTAGTGTCCATTTAACGTTTCAGTATAGGTTTTCAGACTATTCTGCACACACAACTGTTGTCTTTGAGGACCACAAATCAAAAATCTAAAGGCATAGTAAGGAAGGACAGAGTTTTGGGGTACTTTTGAGGGAAATATTCCTCCTCTCCTGCAATATTTTGACACCAAAACAAACAAGGACGCCACAGCTCGCAACCACTGTTGTTTATGTATTGTAATTTTTATTGTAATAGCGTTCTGACATTATTCAAACTTTCATAAGTTTACCACAAATCCTAACATTGATCCTCTTTTTCCATAATCCACATTTCCCACTAGTCAATTTCTTTGTGTTTTGCATTGTGTGTTTCTTGTCTCAAACTGTTTCTGTTTTTCCCTTAGGTTTTAAAACTAAATTCAGTATGTTTACTCTGGAATTATTGGCAATCCTGATGAAGATGACTAAAAAGGGTTATACAAAATTTTCATTTTAGTGATTAGCTTAATTTCACCCTGAGAAAATGTGAACAATCCAAAAATCTCCCTTTGCAAACAAAGTGCAAAACATCAAGTGACGAGCCCTGATAAAATCAATTGTGACCTAGCTAACTGGGATTAATTCTTGCACTCACACACACACATAATGATTACATCTATCATTACAGCATGATTATCCTGGACACCGTAAATCAGTCTAATAACAAATTGTTCCCAAATCTGACTATTAAAATCGTGTAGTGTGGCCCTAGTTTAAGGCAAATCCAGTTTAAATATGAGGTAAACTGTAAGTATATCAACCAATATAATGGACCTAGCCTGGAAAGAAAACGCTAGTTTATCTGGATTTGTCAATGCCAAAGTTTAAATTAAGTTGACTATGACATCACTGTAGTGGTTGGCTTAATCAACTGTACCTTCATTTCAAGAGCAGCAAACTCCTGCTGATTAGTTGCAGAGGACAGGAAGCTCTTCATCTGAACTTTGAGCGGGTCGTCCACCTCCACATCAATGTCATAGCATGCGGTCTTCTTGAGGTCATTAGGGTCAACACTAGGCAATAGTGAGAATTGGGCAAAAAAGTACCATTCATCATTTGATTTTGATAATTTCTTCCAAAATCACAGCCACCATGTAATGTTGATGAATTTACAAACTTGGGATACACACACATGTGCCCATGGACAAACCTGATGACATGATGGATGATTATGGGGTCAGGATGCTGCAGTAGCCCAGCCAGCTTCATGGGAATCTCAGTAAATCTCAGACGAGGACAGACAAAAATCTAGAGGGCCATCAGACAAACGATCAATTGATCACCACAACCCTAGCCCTACCAATGCACAAACAATATTACCTTTGTAGTCTATAGAAATCAACCTTCAATCCCTCTATAATTGCATCAATTTTGTTGTTTCCTAGGGCTATTCGATCACTTCCTAATAAAGAGGCAATGCTAATACAAGTTATTTTCTGTATTTACAGTATGAGGAGCATATTAAACACAACAAATTAATGTGAAGTACCGACAGCACAAACGTCATTGTTTGACAAAAGATAAGATTTAGGAACACATTCTAATACACAATTGTTTTCTGCCTGGTTGCATGTTTCATGTTGGTACCTGTCTCAAGTAGCGGTTGCAGTTAATGTACTCCTTCTCCTGGCTGTCCTGCAGCTGGTTGACCTTGATGTAGAGCCACAGAGCCTGCATGATGCGGGCACGTGTCTGAGTGTGGACGCCTAACAGTCGGGCCAACCTGGGGTCCAGTTTATATTGAGGTGGCTGTACCAGTGGACGAGTTTGGAAAGCAAACAGAGGCTGGATTCATTTATCGGGCTTGATCAACATGTTTCATTCAACATTTTCCAACATTAGAGTGGGTGTTTTTAATTGCCCTGTTGAGAGTTTTTCTTAGAATATGAACTCCTGTGTGCCGCTTTCATTTTCGTCTTAAAAATACAAATTGCATGATAGTGAGATTCATAAAATGTATAATTAGTGATTTACCTGGTGATCAAGCACGAATAGTAAATTGCATTTTACACTTGAATCTCCAGGTCTCTTCACCTGGAAGCCATCAGTTTCCTGGGTGGTAGGCATCCTGTGCCACTGATACAAAATAATTTGAGTTCAGGCTTAAACAAAGAAATTACACAATTGAGACAATTATAATGTATGCAATTACATATGATAGCGTATATCCTTATCAAGCATGTCATACCTCTACCAAGTGGTTGTCTGGCCCATACAGCTCCTTGTCAAGTTCAATTACCAGACTTTTAAAAAAAGATGAAAACTTCAGTTTTTGCTTTCCAGTCTATCAACAGAAATGTGAGAGAAGTTTACGAGCATTATTTTTTAGTTGAATGGTTTAATGGCATTGTGTATAGAGCTGCATTTATTGGATCTTACAACTTAGACTCATGAATAGTGTTGCTTTCGTCAACGACGAAGGAGTCAGATTGCTGAGCGGATAGGGAGTCGGGCTATTAATCATAAGGTTGCTGGTTCGATTCCGGCCATGCAAAATGACGGTGTCCTTGGGCAACGCACTTCACCCTACTTTCCTCGGAGGAATGTCCTTGTACTTATTGTAAGTCGCTCTGGATAAGAGCATCTGCTAAATGACTAAATGTAAATGTTAAGAAAATTATGACAAAATATCGTCTACGAACCTTTATCATGTCATGAAAACGAGACGAGACGCAACGTAAATGCTGGTCATGTGACAATGACTTTAATTATGTATAATGCAATATTGTTGACAAATAAAAACAAGCCTAAATGTGTATTATTAAATAAAAACTAGACAAAATGTTATAACGTTATTTTGTCTCTTTTAGTTGCGTTATTATTATTAGCCAACTCATGAGGCTGTGGTTAATGTGTCTAATGTTAACATAAGCTTTACATAACATAAACCTTTAGACGCAGCCACTGGAGCTGAAAACGACTGAGACAAACGTGTGTGACTAGTGTGTGTGTATATTTGTTTGTGAGAGAGTGTAAAGTGGGTTAACATGTGTGACTAGTGTGAGTAAGTGTATGTGTGTGTGTGTCTTTGTATGAGAGAGTGTAAAGTGGGTTCTTAGTTCCTACCTGACTGACTGTACTAAGAATCCCTTGTTGGCCAAATACTGGAGCTAGTTTAGTCATTTACATAGCAATCACACTGAACTGAATTTGGCATCAACAGCATGACTTTGAATACCTTATTCTAGACCAATACATACATTTAAACAAATGTTTTAGGCATTAACATGCCTCCCGAGACTACTGCTTAGACTACTTCTGTTTTGATTAAAAAGAGACTCAAATACAAATTTTATTGACTTAAACTAGACTAAATGTCATCAGTTTTCATAGACTAAAACTAGACATGTATAAGTCTGACTAAAATAAGACAAAAATGCTCATACTTTTAGTCGACTGAAACTTGACTAGACTAAAAAGAGTATGAACGTGACTAAAACTAATAAACAACACTGAAGCTTAGAATTTAAGCCTCCTTTTACTCCCATACTTTTACCTACGACTTATCCAATTGTTGTGTGGTCTCTGTCAAGTACATACCGTATTTCTTCGATTAAACGCTGTGGCGTTTATTACACAATGAGGCTCGTGAGTGAGAGAGTCAACAAGCTAACAGCAAACGAAACACGGACAATTTAATGCTCTGATAAAAGTTTAAGGTTGTTATAGCTGATGTTAGCGATTGGGGGAAACCTCTAATTCCCATGTGTACAGCATACAACCAACTAGGTATGTTGTTTTGTGTCTGTATTTTACTTTGATGAACGTTATTTAGGCTACAAGCTGCGTATGTTCATATTAAGCTAATGTGGTCTTTATTTTCTCGTATTTTTCACAGTGAATTTGGAGAAGAAGCTTCAAATAAACCTGTAGCAAGAAAGCCACTTGTGTCTGTAAGTGCTTCGAGGGAATTATAGTACACTTTACTTGTGTAATAAATATTATGTTTTAATTTAACCAATTAAATAACCGTTTTCAGATTTTTTTGGAGCAGCGTTTAATCGAGGGCGGCGTTTATTTGAGGGCAGTGTTTAATCGAAGAAATATGGTAACTAAGTTGGAGGTAAAAGGAGAGGGAACTATTCAATGTTGACAGAAGAAAATGTACAAATGGTAGTTTCAGTTCCTTGTTTTGAAGGGAAACTGATCTGTATAGACATCTCAATCAATCAATCATCATCATATTTATATAGCGCTTTTCCAGGGCACTCAAAGTCGCTTTACAGAGTCAAGTATTCATTCAGACCCAGTCATACCGGTGGTGCAGAAGCGAGGCTGCCAATCAGCGCCATACGGCCCCTCTGACCACCAACATTCATTCAACAGTCATACGCATTCATACGCATGTCTTTATGATGGTGGGGGAAACCGGAGTACCCGGAGGAAACCCACGCAGGCACGGGGAGAACATGTAAACTCCACACAGAAAGGACCTGGAGCGACCGGGGTTCGAACCAGGGACCTTCTTGCTGTGAGGCGACAGTGCTAACCACTGCGCCACCGTGCTGCCCAAACATCTGGTTGCATGGTGGAAGACAAAGGCCAATACATTTTTTGAAATGCAGGGACTTGAGGGAATTCCTTCAGATTCTGAAGAGGCATTTTCTTACAAATGAACATCATCCAAAATACATTTTAAAAGTTTAGAGATTCTGTCACACTTTAAATTTAACAAGCAACAAGCAAGTTTTGTACAGATCTATTAACACTCAAATACCTTCTACACAAATTGGCTAATATGCACACCACCATATGCAAGTACTCTGAAACAAAGCATGTTCTTGCAGGTCACAAGTTAACAAAATATTTCAATGGTTAATACTGCTATATTTTCATAAACACTTACATCCTCTAGTAGTTTGCCCTCCATCCTTAGTTCCCAGGATGAAACTTCATCAATGTCTTCACCTTCTGGCTTGCCAGGAGTATAGGTGTTGGATATGTAAATCCTCAATTTGCATTTTTGCTGTAGTGGATGGAATTCAGTCATATAACAAACACCAGACCATGTGAACAGAGCGTCACAATAACAAAACATAGTAACCCTCCTTGGCCATGGCACTTTAAATAACATGTTCAAGTGGCTAATTAGTAAGCTAGCAAAAGTCTTTGTGAAAGGGATTCCGGACAGATGTTCCTCATTTAATTTAAAAGTTGTGTTCCAATATGGGTTATTTTTTCTTTTTTTTTCTGGGCTGAACTTGCATCTATAAGTACTGTTTTAAGTCTATAGACAGAGCCACACTGGTTTTTCAGATGTTCAAGTTCAAGTATTTTATTGTCAGATGCACAGAACAAGAGAGGGTCAGACTGGGCACTGAAATTCTTAGGACAAGACAACGCAAAGCAACCTGGCATAACATAACATATACAGTCGTATGCAAAAGTTTGGGCACCCCTGATAATCTCCATTACTTTCATCTATAAAATGTTGGGCGTTTGGATGAGGAACGTCTTTGTCATATATATACACATACGTCATGGACAGTGATATTTTAGCCGTGAAATAAGGTTTATTTGATAAACAGAAAATATGCCATACGCATCATAAGAGAATTAGACACTTGCATAAATTTGGGCACCCCAACAGAAAAATCACATTAATATTTAGTAGAGCCTCCTTTTGCAAAAATAACAGCTTCTAGACGCTTTTTATATCCTCTGATGAGTGTCTGGATTCTGGATTGAGGTAATTTGGACCATTCTTCCTTACAATACATCTCCAGTTGAGTAAGGTTTGATGGGTGCCTAGCGTGGACAGCCCGCTTCAAGTCACCCCATAGATTTTCAATTATATTCAAGTCTGGGGACTGGGATGGCCATTCCAAAACATTGTAGTTGTTCCTCTGCATAAATGCCTTAGTGGATTTGGAGCAATGTTTCGGGTCGTTGTCCTGCTGGAACACCCAACTGCGCCGTAACTTCAGCTTTGTTACAGATTCTTGAACATTATTGTCCAGAATTTGCTGGTACTGAGTTGAATCCATACGACCTTCAACTTTAACTAGATTCCCAGTTCCTGCACTAGCCACACAGCCCCACAGCATGACGGACCCCCCACCAAATTTTACTGTGGGCAGCAAGTGTTTTTCTAGGAATGCTGTGTTCTTTTGCCTCCATGCGTAACGCCTCTTGTTGTGACCGAATAACTCCATCTTTGTCTCATCAGTCCACAGTACTTTGTTCCAAAATGAGCCTGGCTTGTTCAAATGTAGTTTGGCAAACCTCAAGCGAGCCTTTTTGTGGCGCGTGTGCAGAAAAGGCTTCTTCCGCATCACTCTCCCATACAGCTGTTCTCTGTGCAATGTGCGCTGAATGGTCGAGCAATGCACAGTGACACCATCTGCAGCAAGATGACCTTGCAGCTCTTTGGAGGTGATCTGAGGGTTGTCCTTGACCATTCTGACCATTCTTCGCCTTTGCCTCTTTGTTATTTTTCCTGGCCTGCCACTTCTGGCCTTAACAAGAACTGTGCCTGTTGCCTTCCATTTCCTAATGACATTCCTCACAGTGGAAACTGATAGCTGAAACCTCCGGGATAACTTTTTGTAGCCTTCCCCTAAACCATACTGCTGAACAATCTTTGTTTTTAGATCATTTGATAGCTGTTTTGATGCCCCCATTTTGCCACTGTTCAGAGGAGAATCAAAAAGAAGCAAAACTTGCAATTGGCTAACTTAAATACCCTTTCTAATGATTGAATGCACCTTTTTATGTAATTGAAGGCTTAACGAGTTAATCAGACTAACTATGTGTTGCAGTTAATCAGCATTTAGTAGGCAGAGGTATTCAAATCAAATAAATGATAAGGGTGCCCAAACTTTTGCACAGCCTTTTTTTCACATTTGATTTAATTTCACACAACTAAATACTGCTACACCAAATATCTTTGTCTGGAAAACACCCCAGCACTCAGTGTTAACTAGAAAAGTAATATTACAATATTATATTGATCTTTTTTGGTGAAGACAGGAAATTATCATGCAGCCTCAGAGGGGTGCCTAAACTTTTGCATACGACTGTAAGTACACAGAACATAGATTACATGTATGATAAGATCAAATATAGTAAACCTCCTTATATACAATATTCAATACAGTATACAGATGTTTTGTTCTAAGTGACAGTACAATGCAATATTAGTGCCTGCTCAAATTTAATCTGAATGTACTCGTTTTGATTATAATTTTTTTAACGTTTTATTTGAATTTGAAATGTACAAACTGTATTGTATGCTAAATTATGCAATTTGGCACATTGATACTGAATCTTATAGTTTAAAATCAAATTTTGACATTATATTCGACTTCTATGTATTCAATTTTGTTGTAGGCAAACGCAGCTAGCCTAATCAGTCACAAATGATTTGGTAGTTGACAACACTCTCCCTCTTCCAGAGTGCTCAGTCTGAACATATTAGGTTAGCCAATGTAGCCCAACACATTTTTCACAACCACACAAATCGTTAGCTAGCATATGTGACAGGTGCTGGTATTAGTCGTCATGTACAGTACTGTGCAAAGGTTTTAGGCAGGAGTGAAAAAAGTATGTAAAGTAAGAATGCCTTCAAAAATAGACATGATAATAGTTTATATTTATCAACTAACAAAATGCAAAGTGAGTGAACGGATGAAAAATCTACATGAAATTAATATTTGGTGTAACCACCCTTTGCCTTCAAAACAGCATCAATTCTTCTAGGTACACTTGCACACAGTTTTTGAAGGAACTCGGCAGGTAGGTTGTCCTAAACATCTTGGAGAACTAAACACAGTTCTTATGTGGATTTAGGCAACCTCAGTTGCTTTTCTCTCTTCATGTAATCCCAGACAGACTCGATGATATTGTGATCAGTGCTGTGAGGGGGCCATACCATCACTTCCAGGACTCCTTGTTCTTCTTTACGCTGAAGATAGTTCTCAATGACTTGAACTGTATGTTTTGGGGTCGTTGTAATGCTGCAGAATACATTTGGGGCCAATCAGATGCCTCCCTGATGGTATTGCATGATGGATAAGTATCTACCTGTACTTTTCAGCATTGAGGATACCATTAATGCTCACCAAATCCCCAACTCTGCACAGAAATGCAGCCCAAAACTTGCAAGGAACCTCCACCATGCTTAACTGTTGCCTGCAGACACTCATTTGTGTACCGCTTCCCCAGCGAACAAATTGCCTTCTGCTACAGCCAAATATTTCACATTTGGAATCCAGAGCACCTGCTGCCATTTTTCTGCACCCCAGTTCCTGTGTTTTGCTGCATAGTTGAGTCGCTTGGCCTTGTTTCCACGTCGGAGTTATGGCTTTTTGGCCGCAAGTCTTCCATGAAGGCCACTTCTGACCCGACCTCTCCGGACAGTAGATGGGTGTACCAGGGTCCCACTGTTTTCTGCCAATTCTGAGCTTATGGCACTGCTAGACATCTTCCGATTGCGAAGGGAAGTAAGCATGATGCGTTTTTCAGCTGCTGCAGTAAGTTTCCTTGGCCAACCGCTGTGACTATGGTCCTCGACGTTGCCCGTTTCTTTGTGCTTCCTCAAAAGAACTTAGACACCACATCTGGAAACCCCTGTCTGCCTTGAAATTTCTGCCTGGGAGAGACCTTGCTGATGCAATATAACTACCTTGTGTCTTGTTGCTGTGCTCAGTCTTGCCATAGTGTATGACTTTTGACAGTAAACTGTCTTCAGCAACCTCACCTTGTTGGCCGAGTTTGGCTGTTCCTCACCCAGTTGTATTCCTCCTACACAGCTGTTTCTGTTTCTGTTAGAGATGCACCATGGGTTCGGCCGAATACCGAATCCACTGGTTACGATTCTGCCGAATCCAAAACCGAGTACCGAATCCTACTCCCATCCTCAGTCCATTAACACAGTAAACACATTAATGAAGTAAACAACGTCCACAGCAGTGTATTTTTCCTTTTTATTTTACTGTAAAAAAAAGAAAACAATTGGCAACAGTATGCCAGGAAGACAAGTGGAAAAAACGATTTTGACAATTACCATATGCCTATGTTTACCCTATCTCAAGATCCAATCAATATCCAAAATATTAGCCTTTTAGATTTCTTGAATTTCTTTCGGATGTTTCATACGCAAATGTTTTAACAGTGGAGATGTTGTGTATTGTTTAAAATAAGCAAATGGAACATGCTCGACTTGAATCGCCTTCTTTTGAATGAAAGGACTGCCAAACAACACTTTTTCTGCTCACAAGTTCCATTTTCACTTTCTCTCAACCTACTGCATTGAACGGTCCAGCTACGTAAACACCTTCCTGTAATCAACAGTGGCGTCATTATGTCGACCAGCGTAGCTGGTTCGGTTCGGTGGCAAAAAAATTCTAACGTTTGTCGGAAACCAAACCCTGTCAAAAAGCCCAATATTCGGCCGAAACCGAATCTTGGATTTGGTGCAATTGTGTTTCAACTTACATATTGAATTGATGATGATTAGCACCTGTTTGGTGTAATTGTTTAATCATGCCTACAAAATCCCTGACTTTGTGCAAGTGTACCTATAAGAATTGAGGTTTTGAAGGCAAAAGGTGTTCACACAAAATGTAGTTAATTTATAAATATAATCAATTAACATGTCTATCTTAGCATTCTTAAGTTACAGCGTTGTTTCACACCTGTCTAAAACATTTGCACAGTACTGTAGGTCTTGGAACCGTTTCACCTTAGGAAAGTGCAGCATGTAAGCTTTCAAATCATCTACCATATTTTGAATTCAGAAAATATTTGAAGGAGATATGCTTATTTGAATGTTGGTCCCTCTTAAATTAACTAACATAGAAAATCCCCATGAAAGATTTAGAACTTTTACACACTATTGGCGGGTAATGGGTGGAAACAATAGCTGGTTAACTCTACCCCCAACCATATGGACATCTGCACTAGCTAACTAATATTGCTAACAAATGTTTGGCTAAGAAAGGCATACAAACCCACGGCTGTCGATTATCTGCATGTTTAGCACATAATATGCACATCTGGGCATGTGTGGGCATATCTTTGAAATGTGAGTGTTTTATACTCAGTTTCAAACCTGGCAACATGATTGGCAGGTGCTAATGTCAGCCCTAATGGCCCTTGTATGCATGTAATAATCACATTTGTTTGGAGCAGTGTGGTTAGTGTGTTTCTATATAATTGGACAGTTCCAGGAATGTTAGGAAAAGGTTTAATTGCCTACCCATAATACGAAGTTAGAATATTAGCGTTACCGTGATAGGCTTCTTGATGGCTTCCTGAATCTCCATGCGCTTGCGTGCGATGGTCTGATCCAGCTTCCTCTCAAAGGCCAGAAGGTCCATGTAGGCTTGGGACTCAGGAACAAGGTCTCTGATCTATGATAAAAACAATTGTTTTCAATCATTGATTTTCGGTTGTCTTTTCCAGTGTGTAGGTCTAATTCAGTGGTTCTCAATCCTGGTCCTCGTGGGCCACTGCCCTGCATGTTTTTGATGTTTCCCTGCTCCAACACACCTGATTCAAATAAAAGGGCCTGATAACGAGCCATTAAATTGCATCAGGTGTGTTTGAGGAGGGAAACATCAAAAACATGCAGGGCAGTGGCCCACGAGGACCAGGATTGAGAACCACTGGTCTAATTAGACATGTCAGCAGTATCTTCTTTTAAAGGGAAGTTCGACTCACCCTTTGTGGAAGCACCTTGTCAGCCATCTTGCGCCTTTTTCCACTTACAAGACAAAGTAGACAAATACATAAATTATAGATAGCCTACTATTATTTGGAGGTGGGTGGTATGAACGGTATCTCAGACATTAGTTTAGCTGCGCGCTGCTCTGTGTACTTCCACACGAACAACAAAGGAGAAAGTTTGAAAGTTTTTTTAAGTATATTGAAAATGGACCATCGTAAATGCAGGCTGTACTGGGAATTCTGACACTTCATAATCTTCCCAAGGAACCACACACTCGATCCCTATTAAGTACGACACTAAATCATTACTTTGCTCTGACCATTTCAGCAAAGAAAGTTTTGAATGAAAACCTTGGACAATTTAAAGAAGGATTTGCGAAGCCGCTGTTGCTGAAAAAAGGTGCTGTTCCGACCGTATTCTCATGACAAACGCAAGCTGCAAGTATGATTTTGTCAGTAACAGTTAGCCTATTAGCAATGCTAACGTCTCCTGTATCTAGCAGGTAGTATGCTAAATAAGTTTCAAAACACATCAACATACCTTACTTAGCAAATTACTCTAGCTAGACTAGCTGTAGTCGGCATTAGAAGGGAAGCTTCCGGAAAAATGGCCAGAAAATGAATAGCAGTCTAGCCTATTGCTAACGCCTGTCTAGATTATCTATTTGAAAGAACTGGAGAAAGGCAGGTGCTAGATACAGGACACGTTAGCATTGCTAATAACTGTTAGCGACAAAATACTACAGCTTGCGGTTGTGATGAACATAAGGTCGAAACGCACCTCCAATCAGCAACAGCTTCATAACAAATCCTGCTTTACATTGTCCCAGGTTTTCAAAACCGTCCTTGGTGAAATGGTTCGATCAAATGTGTAATTGAGGGTCGAACTGCATGCACAGGGATCTTATACGCTACAGCTACGGTATAGACAAACATTAGCCATGCCCGTCGAGTCAATGTTAGCTAGACTCTAGCTCATCTGATTTTTATTAACGCTGATTTGCAAGGAATGCAAGAACAGCTAGATAGCAAAAACACCTAGACTGTAGGCATGTAAACAAGTTTAGCTTGCTTACGCAAAAGCATAGGTGGAATGTGTGATGATTTAGTTTATTGGCAATGGGGCCAACGCGTTATTTCATGTTCCTGACTGTGTTTCATTCGAATAAATAACCCGTGCTACATGTAAATCTACAATTCACGATGCATGTTTGTCCAGATCTTTGTCAGGTTATTTTTCAGCAAGATATAAAGCTAACTGAAGCTGAGTTCAATCACGATATAGTTTGGTTGCTAAGCTGTAACGTTCTAACCACCTAAGTCGATCCAGTTTGCAGAAGTGAAAACAACTAACGTTATCATTTCAAATTATATCTAGTCAATCTGTTGAAAACAGTGTACACAATAGATTTATTTGCACATTTTTATTTCAAGTCTCCACCATCGGTGTTTCAGTGTGTTCTGTTGCGTTTTTGCTCCGCAGCTTCACTCGTTGAAAACCAACCAATCAGCGCGCAGGTCATCTAAATATTAATGAGCATACCATAAAAGGAGAAAACTAGGGTCTGCTGTCAAGCGATTAAAATATTTAATCGCGATTAATCGCACGATTTCATATGATTAATCACGATTAATAGCAACATTATTCAATCTATTAAATCTGTTAAAAATGTTGCCCAATAAATGCTTTTTTTGTGGAAATAACATTAAAAGGGTGTACTTAAAAACTTCAGATAGGCCTAACTGGTTGATAATGTCCATAAAACAAGTTCAGATGGAACACAACTTAAATTGTGAAGGATTTTTATTCCCTCACAAACTATACTGCTGTATAATAAACATCCACAACATTTTACTTGTTCTGGAATATAAAATACATTTAAGACATGTTGTCTCATAGCCTACTACGATATCCTGCTCCATAATATTCAAATCTCACTCAAACATACTTCAGATACTTAAGCAATCACAGATTGACCTTAATATTGAACAATACAGTTTCTATTTTGTTGAAGCCATATATTACCGAAGCGAACGCTGCTGCTGCTGCTAACGCTGCTGCTAGCTGTGTGCTTTGCTTGCATGTGATAGTTTAGGCTGGAAGTACTCCGATGATAACTAAACTCAGCCTGACAATCAGTACACACAGCCTAAGTTTTGTCAACAGAGCCGTCTTGCAACTTTTTGAAATGGAACTTCCCATCTAAAAGCCCTCCCTCCATCATTCAGCTACCGTCGGCAGTCAAAGTCATGTGACGACAGGTGATTCCCAGGATCAAAAAGTAGAAAACCTATCGCTTTTTCCCAGGACAATTTCACAGGATGTATCAGGGGGCATAGAACAGCACCCGGGCCATTTTCAGGCCAACCAATGTTACATACCCTATTCGGCTCTTAAGGAACAATGTGAAATACCCCAAAAACCTAGTCAATGACCCCATTAACACCAGGCACGGCACACAATTACCATACAGAACTTTATTGCAAAAATCTTATGCAATCTACGAAAACATCGCAAGCGATTTTACGCATCCTCGTAACCGGTATTGCACAGATTGGGTAGAGCATAATGACACAACGTTCAAAGTTTAGCCTACAAAAACTTGAACCTCAAAGATTTGCATGAAAGAGTATAGCCATGGAAGAAAAGATGCCAGGTTGGTTAGAATGATGAAATGTTTATTGTAGGCCAACAGAATTATATTCATCCATGTAATGACTTGTTATCTAGCTCAATACAAATATTGAACTAAGTTCTTGTGATCCCAACGTACAGTTGAAAGCTACATATTAGCTCTTATTCCATGTAAAAGCACTGCAAAAGTTGGAAATATTTAAAATATTCTGAGGAGCCGCAGCGGTGCATATTGCATTTAGGGTTGGTACCGAAACCCGGTTCCACTATGGAACCGGTTCCTACGCATCCGGTAGGAATTGGACCGGATTAGAACGCACATTTCTGTTCCTCATTTCAGTTCCTGTTAATGTGTTGACTGAAATATTTTCCCTCTGTTGCTTAGAAACAAATGTAAACTATCACACTTTCTCTGTTGTCTACCGTTAACTAGCTACCGTAAATGTAGGCTACTTTCAAAATGCCATATTTTCCCTTTGGACTCACCAAAACGGACGTTAAAGCATATTATCCATTCATGGCACGTGATCGCTAGTAAACATATTACACTTGCTGCTAGTCTATCGTTAGCTAGCTTTTAGTGCATTTAAAATGCCTAAAGCGAAGCGGTCGAAAGTGTGGTTGTATTTCACAGCCAAGGATTCCGACATAGCAAAATGCAACAAATGTTTCAAAACGATTACGTGCAAAGGGGGAAGCACCAAGCACGTCAAATGTATTTAAACATGCGACGACACACAGAATACTTCTTAAAGCAGAGGGATGCACCATGTTCGACAGCTTGCTGACATCAGTCCCTGGTCCTGGGACAGCCTCCCCAATTTGTCTGCCCTTTCAAACCGAACCTGTGTGTACAGGCCTCTTCGACACTAACTGAGAGAGTTTTCGCCTGTGCAGCACATGCCATAAATCAGGAGAGGTGTCGTATCTTGTCAGAGAAGGCAAATATGGTCATTTTTCAGCAAAAGAACTGCTGAAGCTGATTTAGTTAGCATACCAACTCAACATTTACTCAATTTAGTTACTTGTTAATAGTGTAACTGTTATTTATTGTAAAATTATTGTAGTTGTGTGTTAGGTGACTTAGGTTTACTTATTATATATTTAAGTAGACTACTTAAAAACGTTAATATAGTGTTACATTTAAATACTTTTCCATAAAAAAAACGATTAAAGGTCCCATGACATGAACTTTAGGAGGTTATTTAACATTAATATGAGTTCCCCTAGCCTGCTTTTGGTCCCCCAGTGCCTAGAAATGTCGATAGGTGTAAACCAAGCCCTAGGTATTCTTCTCTGCCTTTGATAAAATGAAAGCTCAAACGCTCGGTGACGTCACAATAGGGAAGGTTACCTCCCCTCTCTGCTTTTCCCGCCCAGAGAATCTGGCCTGCCCATAATAAACTGAGCTTTGACCGTGCAAGTGTTTTTATCCTCGAGAGACATCATTGCTTGCAAACAAACAAAGCATTACATTTGCTCAGTTTGGATGTACAAAGGCAAACAAGTCTTTTTACAGTTCCTTCCTCCGAACCACTGAAGACCCAGTGTCTTAATTTTATTTTCTCTGGAAATGCGCCGACACAACTTCCCAAATGTTTGCGCAAAACATTTCAGCTGAGACTGTTTCCTCAACTTTAGCTAATACAAAGCTTAAATTCTGGATCAGTACTAACTCTCCTTGGTCCAGCTACAAACCTCGGACATGTAAGTTAACTAACACTATATCATTTTGTTGCTTTACTGTATATGGTGGTTACCTAGCTTGCTACCCTTTGAATGTGGCTGTAACATTAGCTCTGCAGCTAACAGCTGAGTTAATGTTGCTGATGTAAAGATAGATAGCATCAAGTATGTGTGTGAATACACATGCTGTAACGCGAGTGTTGTACACTTCTTTCTTATTTGGATAACCGTTCTGCTTTTGGTGTTATGGCGCCCGATGGTGTGCACCTCTGCAAACCAGGGTGATCAGATGAGAATGGGCAAATTCGAGGCATCTTACAGCAACGGGGCTACCAGCTATTGAGATGCATCCATTGTAAACATTAGCGCCTCTGTTGCCGCCTCTCTCCTCCTCATTAGCATTTAAAGCTACAGACACAGAAACAGCTCGTCTTGAGGAAAGCTCATTGTGGGACTGCTTGTAGTGGCCGTAATAATGCACCAAGGCTGAATTTCGGGAAGGAGACGTATAAGCGGACCACTAAGGCCTATATAAAAGCATCCAAAAACAGCATGTCATGTGACCTTTAAAGAGCCTTTCTTTGATTACTTTCATTTTTCATTTTTTCAAGAATCGGTTTATGAATCGGATCCGTTTTAAAAGTACCGGTTAGTCATCGGAATTGTATAATCCAAACGATACCCAACCCTATTTACATTGTCATTACATTTTAAGACAAATTAGGTACATTGCTTTTCACTTATCACTTATCTGTGTAACTATAAGGTATCATAATAATACTATTACATAAATATAATCCTATTAAAATAAAAGGCCTACTGATATCAGAGGGTAGATTGATAGATATTGCTTTGCTGGCAATGGAACAATCAGGCATCAAATGACAGGTCCTTCATTTTGTTTACACACTATGTAACACATTATGTTTTGCATATTTGCCAAAGTGTTTTGTTGTGTTTTAATCTGACCATAGATCTTTATGCCATGTTGTTTTTTATGCATACCTTATTATCATTGCCAGAAATGCAAAACAGATCTATAATAAAATTCAATTAAATGTGTACTTTAATATTTAATATTTAATATTGAGCTAAATATTGAGTTAAATATAAAAAATCCAATCATTCTTTCTCTAAACAGAGCACTGCTCATTAAGATGGACACCTGTAACAACATACTGGCCTTCTTAAATCATGCACATAAGACAAACTGTGCGCACCACTCACCCATGCCTTGGGCCTGCAAGTCCCACTTGCTGGTGAAGTTGTCGCTGCTGGTGAAGATACCTCTTTCTGGAGGCGTCTACAGGTGAGAGCCCCATTCCGGTGCGTGAGGGCATGTTCCCACCAAAAGAGGGTCCAGGATGATGACCCCCCATGGACCCCATTGCTATCCTAGGAGTCGGTCCAAGGCGCTGAGGAGAAGTTATTTCAAAGAAAGGATAATGGTGTCCCTATTGCCTTCCATTAGCATTGCAACAAAAACGAATAAAAGTGACATATCTCATCCATTAGATACTGAAGTGCAATCGAGTTGAAAAATTCAAAGGGAATTTTCAGAGGTGCTAATTGTCTATGGGAATAATATTAAGGAATGTGAAGTAATTAACTTTTATTTACGTACTGTACGTCCCATGTCATATGCAGACACATTTAGTAATCAGCAATATCCTTACAATATGCTAAGGGCTTGAAATGAACTTTTTTAATTGATGGCACTTGTGCTCCCAACTTTAAAAAGAAGGGAGCACCAGCAAATATTTAGTGTTCACTGTATACACTACTGTAGTAGCGATCGTTTTGTAAAGAAATCAAAAAGGTCGCTTCTCACAAATATATTCACACAGACACAATTTCGGGAGCATATGCAATCAAAATGGTCACAATTTCAAACTAGAGCCCGACCGATAAAAGATTTTTATCAATATTGGCCGATATAAAAAAATATTTTTTAAATCCAGAAACAAACTGATTTTCCTAACATTAGTTATTTGTAGTTTACATTTAGTCATTTTTAGCAGACATTCTTATCCAGAGCGACTAAGTACAGGGACATTCCCCGAGGCAAGTAGGGTTAAGTGCCTTGCCCAAGGCCAGTAATCGAACCAGCAACCTTTTGATTAATAGCCTAACTGCTCAGCCATTTGACTCCTGCTATTATTTCCTCATTAATATGATAATGCAGTTTCTGATAAATAAAATGGATACAAATACAAACTTAAGATATGAAACTTCCTCCTTTGAACAAAAACACATTTATAAAAGAAAACAAAAAACATTAATATTCATTTATCGGCCATTATAAATGCCGATACCGATAGTTTGGAAAATGCCTAATATTGGCCGATAATATCGGCCCGCCGATATATTGGTCGGGCTCTATTTCAAACCATGTTAAAGAATTTAACATAACATGATAAATCAAGTTATAACACACAGTATATTATTGAAGGATGGCCAGGTAGGCCAGGTAGGAGAATGCTAGCTAGCTAACAAATCATACCCAAAGCAACAAAGAAATAGTACATTTTGTACAGAGGATCTCACTTATTTTGAGGGTTCTCAAGAGGAGATAAGATTATGATGCGTGAAGCTATATGTTAGCCTGGGTTCTGTAGGGGGGGAGGCAGTGCCCTGTGACAACAACCTTGGACCCCTAAATCTTGATTCTGTATCATTATCAACATGGTCTTTTGCATGTTAATGCCTGACTGTGAAGAAAACATTATGAAAACAATAATGGTTAATGTAACTGGCCCCTCTAGCAGTAAAACTGGCCCCCTGGCCTCCAAAACCCTAGGCCCGGCCTGGCTCCTGGAGGTAGAAAGCTTAGCATGAGAGATGTGATTGTGACATGACATATCATCCTCCTGGTTAGCTGCTTTAACAGGATGACCGTCATAAACTGATAATGGTGAGCAGAATGGGATTTGCTTTGGATCCTGGTTGGTGGGATTAATCAGGTTGTTTCAGATTTAGAAGGGTGCTGGCTGAGAAACAGCACATTTCAGAGTTTTGCACTCTGAATTTGGCACTGAAAATCACGTGGTGGCACATCACAACTAAAAGCCATTACTGCATTTCAGAAATTCTATTATGCTGTGGGGATAGTTGAAAACTGTTTAGACAGCCAGACTGCTCTCTACAGAATTGAAAAATATAGTATGGGCATATTTCGTTTTTCTGTGAAACCTAAATAGTGAGAACTAGAATATTGACTTATTTGATAGTAAATACCTTATTTCGCTTTATTATTTTTTATAAACACTGTGCTAAAGAGTGCATTCTGATTAATCCCAAATCTACTTCAGGCTGCCATGTCTGGATTTTGTTCTGATATGCACTGACAACTGTTTGATTTTACATTAGCCATAACAAAGCATGTCAAATCTATTGATTTCGCAAGTCAGACTCAGTCATCATGTTGTAGAAAAAGTTCTCAATTTCGAGTGTCATAAAGGATTTGGATTGCCTAATTGTACAAATGTACTCAAATATGTTATTGAGGACACACACACACACACAAAAAAAGTTTCTGCTGTAGTATGTCAATATAGGATATTGCGTGTTTGATAGAGTGCAAATGTAATCAAATTTGTAGACAACTGTTGGTGGCTCGGAATGTAAATTACCTGGTTGTATTGCGAGGATCGGAAGCCTGTGTTGACCAGTGTTGACATCCTTATCGCAGCATTCTTATGTCCGTCGATTATCGAGTTTACACTGGGGTTCATGAGAGGACCTGAGTGGCAATCAAATTCAACAAGTTGGTTTGGTCGTTAGCTAAACAATGAGCTCCCTAGTAAGCTGGAGCTATCCAGTGAGCAGATCAAGTTATTTTCCTTACTAATAGATGCCAGCTCACTACACGATCTAGTAATGCTGACTGCTGTAGTGAAGCTTGTAACTTTTAGCAAATGTAATTTCCGGGATGGTTCGTTAGCTGACGCTAGCTTTTATAATCAAAGAGAACTCCAAATCTCGGGAAACTTCCGGGTTCTGAACTGGTTGGAGTTCCACACTAGTTCCATATGATGGCGCTAACGGTCGAGTGCAGAATGAATGGAGGTCTATGGAGCTATACCCCTCAAAATCCACTTTTCTCATGATAATTTTTTTTTCTAGTAACTTGAATTTGGAATTAGAAAGGGGAGGCAAAAAAAAATCTAACTGCTGGGTGTTCTAAAAATACTTTTACAATGTCAGAGACGTCATACACATTGTACGACCAGAGATACCGTATTATGGCAAGCTCCGGTCACTTTCTTTTCTCTCTCGAGGCATCGACAACACAGCTGACAGGTTAGGCTCCCCCTGTCAATACACATGCTAGAAAGAGTTTGGGCTTGCTAATGTTGTTTCTAATGTTGCTAATGCGCTGACATTATGATTCCACTTCGGATGCCATCAAGCGGGATCTCTGGTCGTAGTCAGTCCATCACTAACCAATCAGCATTCATTAGCAGAATGCTAGCGTATTATGGGCAACAACGACTCGCCCGGTCAGAAATCGAAAGGACATGAGTACCGGTACTCGTTCATCCCATTTTCGACCTATAATCCATGTTGAACATGCAAAAACTACAATAAAATCAGAGATTTCTCAACGACAATCAGGTGAAAGAGACTAATTTAGCCGTTTAGCTTCATAGACTCCCATTCATTCTGCACTCGACCGCGATCACTCCCAGTGGACCTCTGGTGGAACTGCAACAAAATTCGGTACAATGGGGCTTAATGAGGAGTGGCAAGGCTCTCCTTAAACAGGTTCTGCTAATACGTTAGCAAGAATCTGAGTCAGTTTGCTTAGTTCTATGTAAACTGCGAAAGGTTGTGGTGAGCTAGAGTAGGTCTACATGTTGTTCACTCCAAACGTTGGATATGCCTGGGCAATTTATTAAATTTCATTATTAAGAAGTTGATAAACAATTACTGTAGCTAGATTATTATATGTGTGTAACGGGTATGTAACGACCGTGGTCTTGCAAGTTCCGTCAGAGGTATCTGGCACTGTTCACTCCCACACCGGGGAGTCGAACTCGCCACCTCTGGCTTCCCAAGCGCCACCACTAATAACTACGCCAAAGAAAAGCTAGCTATTCAGTGACGCGGGTGGCTCATTACATACCTGAGGAGTGAGTTTCATCGATACACATCGGCTACATTCACCCCTCAAACTCACTCCGGCGGTTAGCAGGCGCTAACCTCGTGAGATCCAGATCACGGCACCAATGTAACGGGTATGTAACGACCGTGGTCTTGCAAGTTCCGTCAGAGGTATCTGGCACTGTTCACTCCCACACCGGGGAGATCGCTTCCGCCGGGAGTCGAACTCGCCACCTCTGGCTTCCCAAGCGCCACCACTACCAACTACGCCAAAGAAAAGCTAGCTATTCAGTGACGCGGGTGGCTCATTACATACCTGAGGAGTGAGTTTCACCGATACACATCGGCTACATGTGCATGTTTGTGATGTCGTTAGCGCGACTCAACTTCTTTGTTTTACCAGTGTATTACACTATGGAAGGCCAACTGTGCCAAAACGTCTGAATTCGCGCGCGTGTACAGACGTCAAAAATGTCTGTACACGTTCATTTTTGACGTCTGTACACGTTTTCACGTCTGTACACGGCCGTTTTTGACGTCTGTACACGTTTAAAATTGGGTGCTACCACTTCATTCGTTTCTGAGGGGAAACCAGATAACGATCATTGCAAGAGAGAAAACCTGTCCACACTCAACCGATCTTGATTGAATTAAGGTTAATAAATAGGCTGATATAAATTGGCAATGACATTATCAACAACTGTAGGCTATTTTGTAAGCTACTGAAAAAAAGATGTTTGTATACTATATAACATATCTGAAGATAAAAGTCGTGTACATTCTGTAAAAGTCAGGGCACAATTGTTCAGAAAGTTTGTGGTCGACATTTTCTGAGATCTGCCTTCACCAGAATTCGAAATCACACACAACTTCAGTCTTCTTCTTTGGTTATTTTAATGCCGGTTAGCAAACAAGGTAGCCCCTAAAGGTGAATCACCGCCACCTACTGGACTGGAGTGTGATACCGGATCAACCGCACATGTGGCTCTCCCCCACACAAATGCACTGTCCCAAATACTAAATGATAGGTCAAAAATGAACGTGTACAGACGTCCAAACGTGTACAGACGTAAAAAATGAACGTGTACAGACGTCAAAACGTGTACAGACGTAAAAAATGAACGTGTACAGACGTCAAAACGTGTACAGACGTCAAAAACGGCCGTGTACAGACGTGAAAACGTGTACAGACGTCCAAAATGAAGTATACATTGTATGTTGTTTGTGTGTGTGAGGGCACTTGTCACCCCCCATATGTAATGAGCCACCCGCGTCACTCAAGGGCTAGCTTTTCTTTGGCGTAGTTGGTAGCGTTCGCGCTTGGGAAGTCAGAGATGGCGAGTTCGACTCCCGGTGGGAGTGATCTCCCGGTGATGGGAGTGAACAGTGCCAGTATGGGGGGGTGACAAGTGCCCTCACACACACAAACAACATACAATGTATACTAGCTTTGCCCACAATGTGCGTGTCGTCTCAGCCTTTTTCTCATTGGTTCCCAATGGGGGTGATGGCGGCGACGTGGTGACGTAGTACGTGAGGAAACTTTGATAGCGCGCGACGTAGGGGCGACGTTACCTTTGTAAACATTGTATTAGTGCGTGTGACGTGTATCCCGTCTGACAATCACGGACGCCACTACGCCAAGCGTCTGCAATCACGGACGCCGCTACGCCAAGCGTCTGCAATCACGGACGCCGCTACGCCAAGCGTCTGCAATGATGGACGCCGCTACGCCAAGCGTCTGACAATCACGGACGCCGCTACGCCAAGCGTCTGACAATCACGGACGCCGCTACGTCAAGCGTCTGCAATCACGGACGCCGCTACGCCAAGCGTCTGACATTAGCCTATGTGGTAAGTTAGCTATGCTATTATGTGGTAGCCTAAATTAGCTATAACCGGTCCAAAGTTGCCAACTGTAGGCTAGCTAGCTATCTATCGGAGAGAAAAAATAACAGTAGGCTAACCTACATGATCGTGGCTATTTCAGCTAGCTAGTGTTGGGCTGTATTTGCAGACCTGAATTAGACTCTATATTTAAGACTACTTAAATATAGATTGAGCACAAGATTGTCATGTCATGTTTGTTTAATTTCGTATTGCATGCATCAAATTCTAGTAATGTTTTCAGTGTTGTAAAATGTATATTTGCTGGTTTTATAGCCAGCAAAACATTTATAGATGTTTTGTCGTGCAGAGGCTGTTATGGTCTCTCTCTCCTCCTAGAGAGAGACCTATCTGATACCTCTCAGGTGTGGTGCTTTGCTGATGACGTGGGCGTATCCATCAAGGCTCCTCGTTAGCCAATCAGGAGAGATCATCGTGTGTGTATATGTGTCAGTTTGTGTGTTTGTGTTGAAGGGGGGAGAGGAGAGGTTGGTAAGACCTGTGGTTGACAACCATATGAGAACCGCTCTGTTAGGTGTTTAGTTTGTATTCGTTGACCCACTGTGTTTGTAACCCTGGTCCTTGTCCTAGACATCTGTGGAGTAGGGCTAGGTAAGATACCCTGGGGTTTACATACACTCTCTGTTATACACACTAGGTTAGAAGCTAGTGGCTGTCACCCTGTGTATTGTAGCAGTGAGGTTAGTGGTATTTCAGTAAGTGTCAGGCAGGAGTAGAGGAGTAGGGAAGCTCAGGGTCCTTTTGTATTATTTCTTTGATTTGACAGACCGCTGGCACTGCCCTACTCCTAACCCTTTGCCTGTTGTCCTCCCTCCCCATTGTTTATGTGTATGTTTGTTTAGTATTTTATTAAAACCCGTGTTCACGGCATTTCGGCCTCCTGTTTCGTTCATCACTGTGTGGCCTTGGGCAGTTGCGTGCTCCTCCTCTCCCGAGCTATTTGAGGGGGCGTGACAGAGGCCCATAATCATAGTCAGTCATAATGTATTGATTATCTTACTATTTTGATAATAAACAATGTTTTTGCATTTAAAGTTACTTGTCCTTGTGCCTGCTTTCAATGTTTGGACACTTGGCTGGAGTCCTAATTCACTATCAAGAGAGAGCCAAGTCACTATCAAGAGAGAGCCTTTTTATGTGTCCCTGACAAATGATGTATAAAATGTTCTGTACGTCTTCAATCAATTCTCAAAGTTTACAGCATAACAGCACTGGAACTCAGCAGGGTAGATGCGAAGTGTTTTATTGGTTCTCATGTAAGAAAGGTTCCCAATAGAACGAGAGCGTGAACCTGACACCATGATGTCAGGGTATCAACCTCCTCTCTGTAGGCTGACTCGTCACTGTCAGAGATAAGGCCCACAATGGTTGTGTCGTCAGCAAACTTAACGAGGACGTTGGAACTGTGCGTGCAGCCCTGGGGGGTGCCTGTGTTGGTGATCAGTGTGGATGAGGTGCGGTCACCGATTCTCACCACCTGTGGTCTCCCCGTCAGCAAGTGGAAGATCCACTTGCTTGCTTAGGGAGGTGCTTAGTCACAGGTCCACAAGCTTGGAGACCAGTCTGGAGGGGATGATGGTGTTTAATGCTGAGCTGTAGTCAATGAACAGCATTCTCACATATGTATTCCTTTGTCCAGATGGGGGAGAGCGGTGTGCATAATCAGGGTGATGGCATCGTCTGTAGACCTGTTTACCGGTATGCAAACTGCATAGGGTCCAGGGTGGAAGGCAGCGATTCCCTCTCAAGTCCCTCTCAAAGAGTCCCTCTCAAAGCGAGCGTAGACTGCATTCAGCTCGTCTGGTAGCATGACAGAGGACTGGGTCTCACTGTAGCCTCTCCCTTTGTAGTCTGTGATTGCTCCACTCCACATGTGCCTGGGGTCAGAGCCATGGTAGCTGGACTCCACCATGGTCCTGTAAGCCCTTTTTGCTGCTTTTGATGGCCTTCAGAAGGTTGTATCTGGCCTGCCTGTACTGATCAGGGTCCCTAGAGTTAAAGGTGACAGACCGGGCTCTCAGGTTGGCCCGTGGCATTAAACCAAGGGCTTCTGAGGAGGGGGGGGACTATTTGTGGGAACTGTATACCTTGTCCCTTCTTGGACCACTGCTGGTGTAGCCGGTAAAACACACTCTTCAAGTATTTATACAGGCCACTCGCGCCAGCAAATTCCAAACTTTTTGTTGGCGTAGCTACTAGCTAGTATATAGTGGTCGCGATTGAGATGTCAGAGGTGCGGGTTCTATCCCGAGTGCGGGTGAGCGCCGGCTGAGTGTTCCTCCCACTGGTGCGCGGCCCAGTCTGAATATTGGTAGATACTGTCTACATGTGCACTGATTAGGGTTTCAGAGGTTATCTAATGTTACAGAGGTTACGGTCAGTCAAAATCCGGTCCTCCAAACTGTCTTGCTTGTTCGCCAGTTGCAATAAATGTCTGAAGTATGGAATAACTTGTTTATTCATCAGGAACTTACAACCTTCACTCATCCTTTCCATTTCAGAGATGCTCTAATCCAGTCATCTGGCCAGAACAATTTTACGCTTGTCGCTCATCCAGCCAATTTCTTCTGCATCGAACTAAACAGACCTTGACATAGGACTTTGTTTGGAGACAATGAGTGTTATTTGCTTAACCTGTGATGTTTTGAGGTTCTGAGGCTCCTGCCATCCTGTGTTTCTAGTTGCAGTAAAATACAAACAAGATATCTCAAAACCAGTTTTAACAAACAGGTGTTTGTTTTATTACTAAAACCTTCAAATCATAAAGACCCAGTGCACCAAGGACCATTTGACAATTTGTTTTCAAATGAAAAGTGCGTTAGAAATTACATTTATTATTATTATTACAATTGACTAAAGTAAGGATCAACCACTTTATTCAAATGATCGGATATTATAGGGTTGTGTTCAGCCATAGGTTAAACACAAATGAACATATATTTAATTACTTGGTTTATCTAATTGTTCAGTTCTCAAACACCAGCTTCCCTTTTGTATCATAATCATGACATACTTTTTCAAATTTTCAAAACCGAGCGTTTGAGCTTTCATTTTCTAAAAGGCGGAGAAGAATACCCAGGGCTTGGTTTACACCTATCAACATTTCTAGCCACTGGGGGACCAAAGGCAGGCTAGGGGGAACACATATTAATGTTAAATAACCTCCTCAAGTGAAATGTTCATGTCATGGGACCTTTAAGACTTTGTGGTTTCAGAAACAGGCTTGCATAACTTTGGCAATTACATTACTCCGTTTGGTTTTGCCAATCTCCAAAGTATATAAATATAATTGTTCCCTGTCCATATTAGGCTTACACATCTGAGGTAAAACATAATTTTATGGATTGTATTAGAATTTATGAATGATTTATTATGCTAGAACTTAAGACATGGTCAACAAAGGCATCAAGTTTATAACCTTTAATATTTACATGATCACAACAAGTTTGTAACTGGTCACAATGTAAACATATGATATAAATTATTGTTTGATAGATAGAATCCAAACTAAACAATCTAACCATAGAGTGGAGGTGTATATGGTGAACTCAATATTTGTCAAGGATTTAAAAACATCCGGAATCATAATAAAGGTGTGACAAGTAACAGCTGGGAATCCTTGCATGCATTGGTAAAAAGTCATGATCTTAACTAAGTGAATCCAAGAGTCTAAAATATAAAGACACATTGCCCATTATTGTCTGAAAAGTGGTCAAAAGGAATCATAATTATGTTCACTGTCTACTGAACAGCTTAGTTTCTGTCAGCTAACATTTTACACTTTGTACATAGTGGTACCTTTTCCTGGTTGTTAACTGCCCTGACACATTTTTATATAATACATGAAGTGATCAAAATGGAGCCATCTATAATAAAGTAAGTAAGAGATTGAGAATTGGTGTAATGACTTGTGTAAATAACAAAGAGGTTAATTAAACTAACAAATACAGATATTCAGCTGAATATATACGTACGTACATAGCATACTGACCTATATAGAATTATAGGTCAATTTAAAAACAATAAACCAGAGATGGATTCTTATTGGTTTTCTTGTCTGCAAATTACTGTCGAAAAGTTTCATCTTTCATCATCATGTGCGGGCTTTCCTGGTTCTCCATACGACGCCGAGGACCCATCATAGCTGGTAAAGAAGTATTTTTTTTAAACAAAACTCAATTTATTGCCACAGACAGCTTTCTAGGTATATATTTCAAAAGCCATGTGCTCAATTGGACAGAAAAATGTGTCCACTTACTCTTATGTTTGAATGATTTTGATCTTCGTGGTGAATTTGAATTCTGATATTGAAAAGAAATAGAACCGTTACAAAATGTGGCACAGTATGGAAGAGATATAGCAATGCACATGAAGCTTCTGTTCTGTTTGTCATGTCCATATTATGGCATAATATCTATTAAACTGTTGAGATGAACCCCTGTGACAATGGGATTTTGGTTTTTGAAATGCATTCAATTTCAGGCAATGAAAGAAACAGATTATAGGTTGTTAAACTAAAAAGACGGCACTAGACAACCGGCAATGTCTGAGTAGTGATTGGCATAAAATCTTAATTAAGACAGAACAAGACAATGATATTATCTCCACAGTTATGTAGATTGAGTTTCAACTGAATAGTGTTTACATATTTAATGCCAACATTGCATTAATTTCAATGTAAAAATCGAATAATTAATCAAACGGGAACATATGCGCTTGTAAAATATTAATATATTCATAAAGATATTTAATTTCATTATGAAAATAAACTTTTTGTGGTGAAAAAAACTGAACGAGCAAAACGTTTCAGTTTATAAAAGTTTTAAGAATGGGGAATTGTCAATTGGAAAACAATGAGTCATGAATTGGGTCTCTTTAGACAAATGTAAAGATGATCTACAAATCATATATATATATTTTTACTATTTGGCCCATCCCACAACCATGGAAGTGGGTGAAAGCTCCAAGCTCACTACATCTATGCCTATATTGTTTGATACAAAGCAGTTTCGCTATTGGGTATCATGGAGAGCAACTGGGAGGTCTGAATGGTAAACTGAAAACATTGGGTGTCACACCTAAGGGGAAGAGTGAAGATTTCAAATAATATACAGGTACCTTATCTGATTTTCTCTTCTTGGCTGCAAAAAGAGGGATTTTAGTGAGACTCATCATGGACAATATGTAAGGTTCTCATAAAAGCACATATTCAACACTGGATATATGAGACCATGTGTAATCAGAGAAACTGCTAACTATATTATGCTATGCATGCTATTAAGAATGAGCATTGTCACAGTCAGCGTTCAAAGTGAATTAGAATCAGATGTGTTTCTAGGTAACATTAAAAGTTAGTAAGGTATGTTACAAGTAAGCAATCAATAATGCTTACATCAGTTGCTTTGTTAAAAGTCTAGAAACTTGTCTGTCACCTTTTTTTTCGGTCCCATAAGACCAGTCATTATCATTGACATCATCGTTGTCCTCTTGATCACTCTCTGATTTGTTATTGGTATTGTTACCAGTCACTATTCTGTGAGACAAAGCACGAAGTGATTCAATGACAAAAGTTACATAGTATTACACAGAACTTGGGAGTGCATTAAAAGCTTTTTCAGAGAGTAAATAACATTTATAACCTCATTTGTTTGATTGTATTTACATCTGCCTTTATAAATAAATAAATATATATATGAAAGACATTAGTATATAGGTTAGGAAATTGTTGTTGAAAGTGTAGATCAGTGGTGCAAAACAGATGTGGACATGAGGTTTATGGTCAGATGAGTTCTTGCCAAGAGGGCACTTGCCCCTGCATGCGTGGCATTGAGCGATGATGAGCCAGAATGTTTGACCCCTACATTAAGGGGTTCTGGGGCTCTGTTAATGTGTGGGTATTTCCCTGGCATGGTTTGGGTCCACTTGTCTTGTTTGGAAGAAGGGTCCTTGCAAATAACTACAGTTGTTCTGAGTGATAACCTTCATCCTGTGAGGAAATACGTATATCCTGGTGGGACTGGTCTCTTCTAGGGATATGGCACAAGGGGTCACAATGGTTTGAGGACTATGAAAGTTATGTGAATCATCTGTTATGGCCTTTGTCACCAGATGAACAAGTATGGGAGATTTTAGGTACGGTCCAAAGCATAGAACCTTACTATGAGTACATCTAATGTAACTGCAGACATGCCATGTAACATGTTGTCATGTAACAAGGAGCTAACTAGCGCACAAAACAAAACCAGGGCTCTCAAGTCTCACATATTCGCTGTGAGGCATTTCAACCATTTCTCACGCAACACCTTGTATTTCTCACGCTGTGAGGTAAGGGATAACTTGTGCCGTTAAAATTAATGGACGAGGCGCAGGCATTCGTGGGTAATTTTCCTGCAGAGTTGAGAGCTGTCTCTTGTTATACAGCCAGAAGCAACATCCCCCAGCCCTGAAGCCTGTAAACACTAACAAACATTGTGGTTCTGGTGCTCCTTAAAGGTGCTGTAAAGCAAATTCCATGATTTGCTTCTCAGTACATTATATACGTGTGAAATTAGTTGCATAAAGCATGTGCAAGTCACACTGAAGAGTTAGACCGTTAAACAGTTTCTCACCAGTTTTCAGCTCAGGTTTTGTATAGGCAGTCAGGGCAAAACCCAACCTACCTACATCACAGCCACCTATCTACCTCACAGCCACCTATCTCTATCCTATCTTGCACTCTGAGATTCTTATGAATGAAGAGCGCGTTACAAATAAAATGAAATTATTATTATCTACGTCAGATCACAGAAAGTTTATATAACCTGCATTCTGTTACTCAGCTGGTACAGTGCAAAGACAAAGTAATTAACACATAAAATGCTCAGAGACTGCAGGTAGGTATGTTCTGATATCTGCAATTGATTTAGCCAAGTGTTGCTGCTAAATTCAATAAATTTGAGAGGGCGAAGCTTCAGCTCCTTCAGGTGACACGCCCCCCACTGTATCAAGAAAGTGAAGGCTGATTTTCTCACAATTTCAAAGCCTAATTTAACCTACTTGTCTGTGTTATTTTCCATTCTAATTTGTCTGTGGTGTTATTAACTTAAAACTCATTTTCAGTTCTGCTTTACAGCCACTTTAACATGGCCGCGGGAACTAGAGGTGCTGCAGCACCCCCTGCTGACAGCACGAGAATTAAAATGATTTTAATTGAAATAAAGTTGTTGTTTTTCAACAGGTTTTAAATTTTCCATCTTTATTCATACAATTGTTCAAAATATAATTTAGTTTTTATTTGATGTCAAATATGGTTTGTGATTTTGAGAAATAAATATATTTCAAAAGTCGATCTGTGTGAATGACGTAACATAAATAAGCGCAGCTAGTTCAGGCAGGGCAATCGGGCAGGACGCGTCATCATCTATCAGGGACGTAAGGCGTCTTACTCCACCTTTCTTTCCTCCGCCCACTACACCCATATTGGCAGCGCATATTCATTGGGCGCGTCCGATAAGGCATCTTTAAAAGACGCGCGGATACGCACACACTCACCCTGGTTGTTGTATGATCAGTGATGCTGCCACCCTCCACCATCCCCTTCTTCCCCATACTGTCTGTATGTTCTATCCATCAGGGGGATTATATCTTTATTGCTCCCTGCCTCATATGTCGTGTTGCATCGAGGAGGCAGGGAGGGCTTCCCTTAGATCATCCACTCCGCCAAAGTTTAATCTACATGTCCATGTCATGTAATGTAACAATAAAATGCTCAAATCTAATACGTGATTGTCTTGACTGAACTACGCTAAAATTTGAATATTCTAACGAGAAACAAACTCAGCCAACTATGGCGAGTCAGAAAATAATATCTTATTTCTTTACAAATCCATCAGGTCAAAAGCCAAATTCTAACGTGTCTGCGGACCCTACGCAGACAGGTTTTGAAATAACAGGCTCATGAACACCATACTAAGACACTTTATGTTGGTTTTTCCTTTAGTTTGTCAACCATCTTTATATGTAACTTTGACAATGCATTTACTAAAAATATCTTCCAAGTTACTGTCTTACCTGCGGTTGGCTATGCGGCTGCTGTTGCGTCCCATTCCCAGGCACTTCTCCAAGTGTGGGGCAAAACGTGAAGCAGCAATGCTTCGGCTGCAGTTGGGACACACACACTCCTTGTTCTTCCACTGGTTGTACACCTGCCCAAACACGTCCACCCCTGGCTGGTCCACTATTTCTGGAAAAGTGGAACAGAACATTAAATTAATTACATTAAACTCAAAGTTAATTATTAATTTCCCTATTACATAGAGGGGTTGGCCTGAACAGTTCCACCTTTTTCTAGAACCTGGGCTGTGCATACATTAAGAGCATGACCCTACTGACAAAAGCATGTGCTTTTTAAATACAAATGAATATGTCCTGGGAACATTGTAACCAGCATTTTTTGTTTTGGTTCAACATGGATTACCCACATGTACTGGTTATATACCAGTCAACACCCCGACTACAGTTCTTGTTGTGAACGAGTTTTAGTGAGTACAGTATGTGTATTTTTATCATGTGGTCTTTGCAGGACTCAAATGTGTTTTGTCATCAAAAGAGACAAATTGATCATTCTACTTAGGTCATTTATTTCTGACTTTTCAAAATAATTTTACACTGGAGCCAAGGACACTGGTGAAGATAATGCATCCAATTCAAGATCAACAATTTGTTGTTGTCTGTCACATTTCATCAACTTGATGAAAATGTATCAAGTTTTAACTTTATACAGAACAAGCTCCTAACTGTACATTACTGTGGGAATTATTCAATCAGATTTAACCTATGAGCATATAAGTGGGTAGGAGAGAGAACCTCAGAGTTAGACTGCTACTTGTTGCATTGCTACCGGTGTACGCAACTTGGGTCATATAGTATATCACAAACAAGATGCCAGGGCTTGTTGATTGGTATGACAACATTGGAGTTTGGTCACAACATGCATCTACTACACTGTACATTGCTGCATTGATTTTCGGTTTGATCCCAAGAAGTTCCAGATGATGAGAAAAAATGCTTGTATTCATGCCAACAAATTGTGTTTTTGTTACTTTTTGCCACATTCAGTAATCTGCTTGAATACAAACAGTATTCAAGGTGGGCTTTTCCTACCCTACCTCACAGGCCAGATTTGTGGAAGGATATGGTTGACACATGCACACTAGACTAGTCTTAGCTTTAAAAGCTGTAGCTTTATCAAATCTGCGAGTAGCGTCTTGGTCGTCTCTCTGATCAGAGTCCTTCTTGCTTGGTCATTTTGTTAGCAGGGAGGACCTGATCCAGGCAGGCTTTCAGTGGTGTCATACACCTTCTCCTTCTACATACTTGTCCTGATAGTGTTCCAAAACCGTATAATTTTGGATGCACCCGTGATCTGTGCCATTCCACATCTTTCTTTTAGAGATATTTTGAAAGCTCCTTCATGCTTATAGTTAACTCTTTAATTTCCAGCAGATGCGACCGACAGATGTGGCTGAATTTATTCTGTAATGATGTGAATTCAGAAAAACTCAGATAAACTGTGAGAATCTTCTGAGTATCATGCCAGTCACCTAAAACATCCTACTGTGAGGCACTGTGCACTTACCAAAGTCCTTCATGCTTTCTTGGTCAGTGTCTTCCAAAAAGAAGTAGCCTTGCTTGACGGCCCGATGGACTTCAAAACAGAGACCGAGACAGGCGTCTTCTACCAGATCGGACAAGACGTCCTGAGCTAGGCCCTGACAAGCGCACAGAACCAGAGTATTGGGTACTCTCAAGGGTACACTGCACAACAATATAACAAATGGAATGACTTTTTACAATGTGAAATGGACAATGAGCAAAACAAAGAGCACACCTCTAGTTTTACCTCTAGTTTGCTGTTGTCCAGACTGGACATTGAAACCTCCTCCATTTTCATTTGCCAGAACGTCAGGATAAGCCGACACCTCTGTGTTCATACTGCAGTGCAGCACTAATGGTTCGGACAGGGACAGATGAGAACTGCATGTGGACGAAACATAATTAACCTACAACATGACCCCTTTGCAACTTTAATACGACCATTCCTTGTGAAAGTACTTTAAGAGATACTTACCACTGCAGTATAAATTATGTTAGGAAGCGCAGATTCAGTCTATCCACGTTCGTAACCTGTTTTGAATAAATACATGATGGCCTCTTAGTATTTTACCAATGTTGCGGCATCAGCAGGCCCATATAAATGCTAAGAAACTTACCTTCGACAGACCTGATTTACATGATTTTCTAAATACACGTTTTTGTTTTTTAAGTGATAATGTAATTAGCCTACAACATAATTGTTACGGATAATCAAATCATTATCATTTTGAGGCAGTCCGGTGATAGAAAAATGGCATGGGCATCGACTCAATTGCAAAGACTAAACAATGGGACACATTTGTAACCCACTGAATTAACCTTTGAAAGAGGTAATTAACTTGTCCACGAGCGAATATATACCGTTCATCAGCAGTCTCATATGTCAGACAAATGCCAGATGACAGAAAATTACCACCTCGTAATTTAACACATATGCCTCGTCAAATAAATGGACAGAATTTCGGCTTTTGTTTACCTATTCCTGCAGACGTCCATCTTTAGACAACAGGGCTCAGGCAGTAGCAATCGAGCACTACACATGCTGTAACCTATGAAATCATTGTCCAGTCAAACGAGTAGATACCGTATTCAGTTTGACAACGATGTTTCCATTTGCGATTTTTATTTACTGTAGGTTATTTTTGCAAAAAGAGTTCAGTTTGTAGCCTTTAATTAATTGTTAAACTACATAACGCATACATGTGCGTAAGTCTGAGTTCTTAAAAAATAAATAAGCCTCTGGTGCTTACGATTTGTTGCAAGAAATCTTTGGTGTCATTCTTTTTCCCGCTACATCTTCCTCTGTTAATGACAACCACAAAAGCTCAAACCAAATTGAATGTAAAAAGATTATCACTCGATTTTTATTTTAATATGCATTAACAAACTCCATGCAAATTTACATTTGCGAAATCTCGATCTTCATCTTAACAGCACTGGCCGGTGATTTCAGTCCCCTCGCCTTCAGTCACTGTAGCCTAACCTTTAAAAAATCAATCTTCTTCAGAACTGGAACCATCATTGGAGCTCGCTGTCACGTTCTGTTTTAGGCACTCTTCTTTATCAGTCACGTTCTCATCCTAAAAGTGCATTAATAGATCAGTTTAAATTAATGTAATGTGGTAAATTAACAAAACTATGGGTTGGAGGTCTTCTAACCTCATCATCAGAACTGTCATCTTCACTCTCTTCACTGGACGTGTCATTGATCCCATCATCTTCCGAGTCCTATGGTGGAAGAAACACTGTAAGCCCCCAGACAGAGGATGTTGGTGTTGGACTCCCCTACTCCACTGTGAGTAACAGGAATGTGTTAAATAGGCACTTACAGATGTTCTTTTCCTGGACCTTAGAGATTCTTTTGTTCTTTTTTTTTCTTTGCAGAACTTGGAATGATTCAAAATAGCATGTTTCTAAGGAGCAGATTTTTTACAGTTTGAAAACAGTATGACCCAAATATGCAAGACCCACATAGAAATACAAGTAACAACAATATAATTACATACGCTTGGGTTGTGCTTCAAGAACTCTGCTTTCTTAATGGCTGACAGATGCTGAAAAGTGTAAATGTTAGGGCCACCAGTTAAAGGATGTCAATGAAATTCACAGAAAATTATAATTTGTCTCAAGACATAACTGTATACAACATTGTGTACCTATGAAGTATATATATATATATATATTTAAATATAAACAAAAACAAGTAGGTACACTTTAGAAAGCACAGCAGACGCCAACCACCTGGAAATGGCCCACATGAATAAAAAAAGCCAGTAGCTGTTAAAGCTATTCCAAAAGGATGGTCTGACAAAAAATGTTTACTATAACTGTTACACCTTAGTGTGAAAAGATAATACAATCATACACTGAACCAGATTTGTAGCTCCACTGAGTATTTCAGAACACTTTTCTCTGCTCTCCTCTGGTAGACCTCCTTTTCTTTCTGCTTTAGCTCCTTCCATCGAGGTCTGACCATGGCCAGGCGTTGCTCGGTACTGAGGTGATGCAATTCTAACTTCTCCATTTGCTCACTGAAGAACAATGTGTGACCCCACCTGATTGAAGTGAATACAAGCAATACAGAATTCTGATTAATTATTCTAGTACACCTGCGTCAAGGAAGGTTGTGCACATCAAGAATCATGACCCCCAAACTACACCGGCAAATACATTTACGCATTGTATTTCAATTATACTATTTACTAAATGAGTCAATTGTCTTATCAAAGGTCAGTCAAATTTCCCAACTTATGAAAAAAGCCTTCAGGGCTTAATTACTCACATAGGTGGTTCCTTGGGTTCACCAGGAAACAGGGTTTTATTCTCCTTTGGGTCAGGTGGCTTTGAGATGCCCAGGGAAGGCTGCTGTACATCATAGTGTACATTTATTTGTTTTACAATCAACACTTGATTGAGGACAACATGTCTAGATTTGTTTTGATAAGGTAGTTTGGGAGGTTTTACATTCTACTTATAGTCAGGGTAATGTATTTTGAAAAAAGAAAGTTCTTTTTAAGCCAACTGAAAAAGCCTGGCTCATTCGGAAAACTGGATTTATGGAACAGGGCCCTGGTTACTTACAAAACAAAACTCACATTTGTGGAAGCCGGCAAAGACTCCTGTTCATTTCTGAAAAACAACAGGGTTAGGGTTTACATGATACTTTTAATGCAACGGGACATACCTTTCTAATGTAAGCATAAATAAATATAAAGGAAGTACAAAATAGTGCATATCATTAAGTATTTTACAAGTGAGAACATGAAGGGAAAACCTGAATAAATAAGAAACATAACGACTGCCAATACTTCCATACAGGTGTACTGCATGATCCAATTAAGCGATTAACACCTTCGTGCTATGTGACATGTAATAAAATGCTGAGAATGCCCATTTGACTTCAATCAACAGGAAACTATGTGATTTTAAAGAGGTTAAATTATTGGGACTCAAATGGTCAGAGCTACAATCACCAAGACTGCTCAACTGATTAATTCAGTTCAGTGACAAAAGCGAATAATCATGAAATTAATTTCAGTGACAAAAGTGCCATTGCATCTACAGGAGGGACAACAAGACAACAAACTCAATTTAGTTTGCTATTTAGTAGGCTAATTTAGTGGGCTATTATGGCATGTACTGCATTTGCTACAATTTGACATTCAGCGTTGAGCATACATCTGCTCCAACACGCTCCCTGGTGGGTGAATAGGCATGTTCTTGCCAAGAGGGCACTTGCTCCTGCATGCGTGGCATTGAGCGATGTAACAGTACCAGCCAGAATGTTGGGGCTATGTTAAGCTGTGTGGGTATTTCCCTGGAACGGTTTGGGTCCACTTGTCTTGTTAGGGAGAAGATTCCTTGCAAATAACTTTAGTTGTTCTGAGTGATAACCTTTATCCTGTGATTAGGGGAAACGGGCTGGTGCAACTTCATCAGCGTGGGGTTTGTACAGCGTTACTGGGGATATTTCTCTCCAATGTGCGTTCTCTGAGCAACACACTGGACTGAGACTTTCATTCATCTTCCGTTTTGTGCTTCACGGAGACATGGCTGAGTGAACTGATCCTAGACTCTGCGTTACAACTAGCAGGGTTTAAACTGCTGAGATCGGATCGTGACTTTCTCTTGACAGTGCTTTCCGGAAAATCGAAAGGCAGTGGTATTTGTTTTTAAACCGTCAGTGGGTGGTGTGAAGATGTGGCAGTAATTCTGCAGCACTGTTCTCCTGATCTAGATTTTTTTTTAATAAACTGCAAACATTTTCTCTTGCCACGCAAGTTTGCGTCATTCAATCTGGTCGGCGTCTACATGCCTCCAGAGGCTAGCATCAAGGAGGCACAACGTGAGCTCACCGACCAGATACTGAGTGTGGAGCGAGCAACTCCGGATTCCTTGGTTATTGTGCCAGGCGACATTAAAGGGGTCACTGACTGCAAAACCGTTTTTACCTTGTAATAATAATAATGAATTTAATTTATAGTGCCCTTTTTATCCGAAGATCTCAAAGGGCTAACAGAGTCAAGTATTCATTCAGACCCAGTCATACCGGTGGTGCAGAAGCGAGGCTGCCATTCAGCGCCATACGGCCCCTCTGACCACCAACATTCATTCAACATTCATACGCATTCATACGCATGTCTTTATGATGGTGGGGGAAACCGGAGTACCCGGAGGAAACCCACGCAGGCACGGGGAGAACATGTAAACTCCACACAGAAAGGACCTGGAGCGACCGGGGTTCGAACCAGGGACCTTCTTGCTGTGAGGCGACAGTGCTAACCACTGCGCCACCGTGCTGCCCATTGTCATAGTTGAATAACGACAGTTCGGTGGGTAAAATGAACATACAGTGAACCTCAAAGTCCATTGACACTTATTTCCCATGCAAATCTCAAAAAGAAAAAATCTAGCTGTAGAACGGTAGCTTTTGGAAAAATCCACCCTCGGGACGTCGGGAGGGTATCGCGCATTCAATTGGCTCTGGTCTGTGTCTTTGTCACGCCCCAAAATGTACATGCAGACCAGCCCACTCACTGGTGTTCTTGCCCAGTCCGAGGTAGCGACGCTACGTTTCTAAACACACCAACATACCTTACTTAGCAAATGACTAGCTAGACTAGCTGTAGTCGGCATTAGAAGGGAAGCTTCCAAAAAAATTGCCAGAAAACGAAAGCAGTCTAGCCTTTTGCTGACGCCTGTCTAGATTATCTATTGGAAATAACTGGAGAAAGGCTGTGCTAGATACAGGATACGTTAGCATTGCTAATAACTGTTATTGACAAAATCATACTACAGTTTGCGGTTCTGATGAACATAACTAAGGTCGGAACGCACCTCTTTTCAGCAACAGCTTCATAGCAAATCCTGCTTTACATATTCCCAGGTTTTTAAAACCGTCCTTGGTGAAATGGTTCGCGCAACTGCACAGAGATCTTCTATGCTACGGTATAAACAAACATCAGCCATACCCGTCTAGTCAATGTTAACTAGACTCAAGCTCATCTGTTTTTCATCGGTGATTTGCAAGGAATGTAAGAACAGCTAGATAGCGAAAACACCTATACGGTAGGCATGTAAACCAGTTTAGCTTGCTAACGCAAGAGCATGAATGTGTTATGATTTAGCCTAGTTTATTGGCAATTGGATTTACGTTATTTCATGTTCCTGACTATGTTTCATTCAAATAAATAACCCGTGTTGTTATGTAAATCTACAATTCAGATGCATGTTTGTCCAGATCTATTTTTCAGTAAGATAGCTAGAGCTAACTGAAGCTGTGTTGAATCACGATAGTTTGTATGCTAAACTGTAGTGCTAACGTTACCCACCTAAGGCGATTCTGTTTGCTTCGACAACAGACGTGGAAACTACCGTAATCATTTCAAATTATATCTAGTCAATCTGTTGAAAACAGTGTTGTGTAGACACAATAGATTTATTTGTACGTTTTTATTTCAAGTCGCCACCTTCTTGTTTCAGTGAGTGCTGTTTTTCCGTCTTTGCTCCGCAGCTTCGCTCGTTGTAAACCAACCAATCAGCGCACAGCTCATCTAAATACCAATGATATAAGGGAAAAAGCTAGCGTTTTTTCCCGGGAAAAAAATGCTGGATGTAAAAGAGGGCATAGAAAAGCACCCGGGCCATTTTCAGCCAAAACAATGTTACATACCCTATTCGGAGACCTTAAGGAACAGTGTTAAATACTCAAAAAACCCAGTCAATGACCCCTTTAACAAAGGCAACTCAGCCATGATTTCCCCAAATACAGACAAATCATTAAATGCCCAACCAGAGAAGGGAACACTCTGGATCACTGCTACACTACGGTCAGTAATGCCTACCACGTCGTCCCTCGAGCAGCACTGGGTCACTGACCATGCCATGGTCCACCTGATTCCAGCTAAAGCGCTGTAAGCCTACTGTGAGGACATCAAAACAGTGAGGCTATTGAGGATCTGCGGGCGTGCTTGGACTGTACTGACTGGGATATGTTCACGACTGCTACCAATAGTATGGATGAACTCACAGAGGCTGTGACATCATACATCAGCTTCTGTGAGGACTGCTGTATACCAACACGCACCAGGGTGAGCTTCAACAACGAAAAAACCTGGTTTACATCTAAACTCAGAAGGCTGAGGCTGGACAAAGAGGCCACTTTTAGGAGTGGGGACAGAGACAGTTTCAAGGAGTCCAAGTACAGGTTTAGCAAGGCGGTGAGAGGAGGAAGGAGAAGTTAACGTTGTTCAAGAGGAAGAACCACTGCAAAGCAGCTGGGCCAGGCCGTCTCCAGCCACCCTGAAGCACAATGCTTACCAGCTGTCTCTGGTGTTCACCAACATCTTTAACATCTCCATGGAGATATTCCATGCGCCAGACATTTTCAAATGTCCATAATTATTCATGTAACCAAAAAGCCAAGGACGACTGGACTAAATGACTACAGACCCTTTGCGGTCTGGTGCTGGCTCGCCTCAAATCCATCCCGGACCTTCTTCTGGACCCCCTGCAGTTTGCCTACAGAGCCAACAGGTCTATAGACGAAGCAGTAAACATGGCCCTCCACTTCACCCTCCAGCACCTGGACTCCGTGGCATCCTATGCCAGGATCCTGTTTGTTGACTTCAGCTCTGCCTTCAATACCATCATCCCCGCCCTGCTACAGGAAAAGCTCTCCCAGCTGAACGTGTCTGACTCCACCTGCAGGTGGATGACAGACTTCCTGTCTGACAGGAAGCAGTGCGTGAAGCTGGGGAAACATATCTCTGACTCCCCGTACATCAGTACTGGATCCCCTCAAGGCTGCGTCCTTTCCCCTCTGCTCTTCTCACTGTACACAAACAGCTGCACCTCCAGTCAACAGTCTGTCAAACTCCTGAAGTTTGTAGATTACACCACCCTCATTGGTCTGAGTCTGACTACAGGTGGGAAACTGACAACCTGGTGACCTAGTGCAGTCAGAACAACCTATAGCCTAACTGTTACGTTCCCCAGTGTTGTGTTCGTGGTTGTGTGTTTGTGTTTCCCCTAGGTTCCCTCGCTAATTGAAGCGCTGGCTCCTCCCCCCCTCATCAGTGACTGCAGCTGGAGCCACGCGTATAAAGACCGCCGGATAACGCTTCTCGGGTCTCTCTTTTTGTCTTGGTAGAGCTGCCCGTTGACTGTGGTCTGTTTGGTTGGGTTGCGCTATTTGTTTGTATTTGACAATTCTGCTCTGTGTTGCGCTGTGCGCTCTGTTTTGTGTTATCTGTGTATAATATTAATTATTGTTCTTCTGTTCCCAGGGGGAAGGGGAAAGCACCTTGGGAGTGTTTAGGCAAGAGGCCCATGGGCACACATCACCCGTAGCTAAAACCTTGTTAAACACACTAGGTAAGACCTGGGCGGACCACCCCCTGTGTTTCTGGTTAGCGCGCCGGCTGGCGTTTGAGTTAGGGGTGTGACTTATTTTACTTTCATTGTTTTGGTTCCGTCCAGCCCTTTCCCCCCCCACTACCGTGTTTGGCAAAATAAAGCCCCTTTTAAACGGTACCTCGGCCTTGTCTGTTCTTACACCTACGACTCCATCACGCCTGTTCTCTGGCTACCGGATGGGCTCACTAGCAGCGGGGCGTTGCGTTCCCTCTAACAAGAGGCGCACGTAACACTAACCCTCTCAAGACAATGGAGATGGTTGTGGACTTCAGGAAGAATACAGCTTCACTCAGCCCCATCACCATGTGCCACTCCCCAGTCAACACTGTGAAGTCCTTCCACTTCCTGGGCGCTATCCTCTCCCAGGACCTCAAGTGGGAACTGAGCATCAGCTCCCTCACCAAGAAAGCACAACAGAGGATGTACTTCCTGCGGCAGCTGAACCGTTTCCAAACTGTTTCTTTCCGTCTGCAGCTCATCAACAAGGCCCAGGACCCCCAACTGACACCAACTCACTTATAAAATACTGAGCATTATATTAATGCTCCTCTGACTTACAGCCTACTGAACTCTTGTTACTTTATATTTGATTGCATACTGTACAGTTTGTCAGTATGTTGTTGTAAATATCAACAACAAAAAATACATTTAGTACTTTTTATATTTTAAGACACACACTTTTAGAATTATTATATGTTTACTATATGCACCGGCCCACCAAACTAATTTCCTTGTTGTGTAAACTACTTGGCTATTAAACTGTATTCTGATTCAAATGTAACTGCAGCCATGCCATGGCCAACCAACAGAGGGCAGTTCTGCCTTGTGTTGGCAAGGTGGCTTGTTAATGGCCTATTGATGAAAGTGTTTCAGGAAAGTCATGCAATCCCTCCTGTCCTTCCAGAAGCCTGCCCTATGATGATCCCTCCTCCACAGGGCAAATGAAAATGATGTGCCTCATGTACTAGGGCCTTCAGTGCCATCAGATCTCAACCTAGTTGAACAGTTATGGGAGATTTAGATAGACATGTTAACGCTCTTCACCATCATCCTCATCATCCTGCAAAAATGTAGAATAAGCAGTGCCTTTACTGTCCATTCATTGCTAACGGCAAGAGAAAAACTCATGTTGCGCATGCGCACTTCGATCCTGTATTCATGTACACTGAAAAGCACAACTCTGCTGTGCCTTTGCACGTAAATATGTTTTGCCAGTAATCACCTACGTAAGGTATCAAGCATGGACCAATTAAAATCAAGATATTACTGGACATTTGCGCAGTATATATCCAGTCTTGTAGAATCTATGCAAAGACTCACAAAGCAGATCTTGAATCTTGTGATGGCTCAACACCATGCAAGACACTTTATGTTGGTGTTTCCTGTCACTTGTCTCTATATTAAAAGATGATGCGGAAGAAATCAGGGATTTATGTTCTTATGTTAATCCCAATAAGTGAATCAGCTATTGCGTTATCTGTTCATAAATTCCGTCTTATCCATTCATATATATTTGTTCCTACTATAACCTATTGTGTTCTAATGAAAGTCACCGGTCTATGATGTAGCATCTGCATGCCTATAAAAACAAACACCATTTAGACATGTTATCTTTGTTTTTCTCCATTGACTATAAACCCCGTCCTCTGACCTACATGTTTCAGAGAGACTTTGCTCGTACCGCTTTGTCTGAACAGATCATCTTCATGTGGAGGTGTTTGTTAATCTCTCTCTCCATTCAGCTGGTTGTCTGATACTTACTAGATCCTAGATCCTAAACTCAAGGTCACACCATTCCAGTGGAGATGGATTTAACTTTTTTCCACAGTTGCCATTGTAAAATTCTCTTACGCTATTTCAAGGATGTTTCTACTTGCCTTCTGCGTTCCTTTTCTTCTGTATACTGTTTCTTTGCTGCCAAAAACTTCTCGATGTATATACCCTATTCACAGTAACAAAACAAGCATTACTTAGTAACAGGATTACCTCTGTCAGGCCTTTCACTGGACACAATATCTAAAGCTGTTGGTGCTCCTGGGAGTAGAATGGTACGCAAATGAAAGCAGTTAGCTTGAGGAAGAAACATCATAGATGGGTTGATACATTTGGGACAAAGGCACTGTTTGGCTGCAAAGATATCCCAGCATAATAAGTACTAAACTTAAATACACAACGGGTGCACCGAGGTCTGCTATTTTGTTCTCATGAGTTTAATTTTAATTGTCAAGTTACATTTATTGTACAAGGGAATTTGGCTAGAATGTGAGTCAGTCAAAGCTTCGATTCCCTTCCAAATCCTCATCATTCTGAGACATTTACTGCTTTTAGACAGTCAGGTTTGTGTGTTGTTTTTCTATTTGTACTAACCTTCTCCTCCTCTGGAAGACCCTTGTACTCTTTGTTGGTCAACTTCAAAATGTCAACAGAATTCATCTTTGGGTGCTGCTCCTCAAACATTCTGTGTTTCTCCTGATAGAAGATGGCGTTTGGAGGACATGGTCTTTTCAGGCCTTTAGCATATACCTATCAACAGTACAGCAGGTCATTTCTCTTCAAATTATCAACATCACAGGGACAAAAATGGATTTTAACAATATATTATTATAGTAGCCTATTAACAAAAAAACTACAAGCTCATGTCTCATTGCTACCAATTTCAGGCATTTTTAGAATGAGTGCCTTTTCGCTTACCTTCAAGTTATCTCCCTTGAAAGGACTGCCAATATCAACCTCAGCATCACTGATCAGTTCAGAGAGAGTACGTCTCTTCCGAATCTACCCAGAAAAACACAGAAGTTGCTTTACTGACAGCATTTGATCACATGATGCATGATCTTGTGTAAACAAAATGAGAATACAAATTGTTTAAATTGCACAAAGTAATTAAAAAGGCTGCAAAATGCCATCCGAGTTGAAATTTCTGGTACTTTTGTATACATCTGCTCACTCAGTATTGTCTATATGAGAATGTTGTGTGCTGTAAACCAAAGCAAGTTACCTCCACCTGTACAAATGCTCCCAAATATAATTTGAGGTTGTACAGACACAATATCTGGAGTATATGCGATTTTTTTGTTGCTATTTTAATATGGAGAGAGATATGTCTCAAAAGTATTCGTAAATGCAAGTACCATGATCCACAAATGTTTCATGATTTACAAATGTGTTTTGCGATCCACTAAAACAAAATTCTTACTTGTGATTTGTAAGTTAGCATTTACATAAATGTGCTATGATTTGTACACATAGATGTCCATTGGTAAATATATTGTTTGTAATTTCTTAAAATACTTAACATTTCGTGTGTGCATTTCTCATGGTCTGTCACTTGTAAATCTACAATTCGCGTGTGAAGTGTTGAATCCGCATTTGTGGATCACCCAATACACGCGTGTGCTGTCACGTTAGTGTTGTCCGTATACCAGTATCATTCGAAGTTTGTATTTCATGTTGTTCGGGGGAGAGGGGACAGGTAAGCCGCCCATGGGCATATACTGCCATCACGCAGCTTACTCCCTTGTTATCTCACTAGGCAAGGAGCGGTGCCGCCCCATGTACATTTTGATAGAGAGGCATTATTTGAATTAGGCAGGTTATTTTGCACTTTTATTGTTTTCATTCCTTTGGCACCGTTCATGGTCCCCTGTTCCCCTTATATGTCTGTAAAATAAACACACGGTTATATCGATACCCTCGTTTGTGTTCGTGTTGGCTGCTAGCTGTTAGACACTCCTTTTCCCCTAGACATCAGAAGCCTTTGGTAGTTTGCTCAGCCCAGGGAGGGTCGTAACAATGGTAATCTCACGCCCTGTAAATTTAGAACATCAAATGTTTTGTTGTGGTGCTCATTAATATTCGGTGAGTGCTCCTACATTTTTGCTGGTGCTCCTAACTTTTTAAAGTTGGGAGCAATGGTGCCACAAAGTAAAACTTACTATAAAACTTCATTTCAAGCTGATTTTGAAAGAAAAAGGCCTTTGTGACAGTTTTGACAGTCATTGGATTGACCATAAAACTCTCACATATCAGCAGTCAAGTTACCAACCTTTTTTGAGAGCTCTTTCCACTTCCTGTCACACATTTCTGCTGTATATGGATGGAATGCCACCTTCTCCCAGTTCATTTTCTTTTGCCTCTGACTGTATACAGTCATGTCCCTTTTTGGTATGTTGTCTTTCATACCAGAAAATAGCCTCTGAAGATCCGCCTTACTCCAGGCTGTAATGCAAGAACATATTTAATGCAAACATCAGCAGCAGTAACAGCTCAATACACAGGTACATGTTTTTTGCACTGTTAGGACAAGGTAAAACTTAGTGCTGGTTGGTTGAGACTGCTCTGAGGGAACACGACTATTTTATTGAGGTTCAGTGATTATATGTTGTCTGTGTCTATTTGCTACTTGCTTCGATACCCAAATAAATGTCCTGGTGCACGTAACTCTGTCAGGCTATTGCATTTATGTAGGCTTCTGTCGATCAATTTCTTATTTCTTGTTAGTTACTGAATCCATTCACCGACGAAATGTAGTAGCCTGCTAGTACCAAACATTTCCGTTTAGAGTTAATGTAATGTGTTTTTGAGTTAATATAATGTTGTTTCTTATTTGGGGGAGCGTACCTTTGTTTAGGCAATAAACTGTACAAAATAAGAAAAGCTCCTCATTGCAATGTGCAATAGACCAATTTCATGTTTGTAAACATTCAGGATGCGCGCGCAATGAAGCTGCAGAAAACCGGGAAAGGAGAGCATTTAAAACGGCAAAAGGACCACACAGATAATAGAAATCGTTAGATTTAAATGACCAAAAAGTCAGAGGAGGACAGCCTTAAAGAGAGAAAGCGATTCCCCATTGATCTGTCCCATCAGAATTTGGATTTGGGTCACGAAAGTCTTGACATTTGAGTGAGAATGTCGCCGGGTACATAGGGGCATAGTGGATTGGCAGCCATGTCTTCGCGTAATATGTCACAAAGTTCATAATTCTACAGTTTTACAGTCAATTCGACATCTAAAAAGTCAAGCAGGGCAGCTTTCAAGAGATATGGGAATTCTGCTTTTAGCCAGCTGGTCCGATTATTTTTGTGATTTGTTTAAACTGGCAATTTGAGTGAGTAATATACCCCGCCGCAAATTGCTTTCGAATCTGTGGGAAACACTGAAGTGTATTATACCCGGGAGAAGTTCGTCTTTTGCAACCGACATGCGCAGTTGAGCCAGCTTGACAGTCGTGTGACGTAAGGTTGAAATTGGTCTATTCGTGTGCGTGGCTCAACATGGGCGAGGCTCAACGTTTTGATTGACACTTGGTAGCAGACCAATCACAAACGTCCAAACCTGTCTCCCTCGTAATTCTGTCCTCTGTCAAGATAACAAGTTGAAATTATCATATGAGAGTAAGTGGTCATGACTTCTTCATATTTTGTCAATGTGAAGAACCTACGATTTGTCTTGGACACACAAAACATGCCTACACAATTTGTCATTTCACACATCATGGATTAGTGCCACACAGAGTGTATTAGTTTCTGCTGAAGTGTACATCGTGGTTCTGCTCATACTCATAGTAAGTCATTCAGACTCGTTTCATTTTGTTGTTTAAACTAAAACTGTGTCAGAGTAGAACTAAATAAAAAGATAGTTGTTATACAGGCCGTTAAGTAGAGCTAGCTACTAAGCTAGAGATCGATTTAGCCAGTTTCTATCTGTATTGTCTCCGCCGTGAGCAACTCCAAGTGGGCGGGTTGTTGACATAATTAGGGGCATTGTCAGCTGCGCCTTGCATATTTAAGGCAGCTAGCACTCCTGTGGCAGCCTAGCCTGGCAGCCTCGGTGCACTAAGACTCGGTCAACAAGACTCGGTCAACAAGACTCGGTCAACAAGACTCGGTCAACAAGACTCGGTCAACAAGACAAGGGAGTCTTCCGTGGGAGTCCTCCGAGGAGGGACGACGAGGCGGATCACCTCTTCTGATAAGTATCACCCTATTTGTGTTCTATTCTACCTAGCACATATTTATAGCTAGCATGTGTTTCTTCAGCATTCCCGTTCACTGCAACACCCGCAGACATAGACGTAGATATGTCACAAAGTATATACGTTCCACTTCTAACCGTAGATACCTCTCTAGATCAGAATCAGAAAGGGATTTATTGGCCATGAAAGTTTGCACAGACAAGGAATTCGCTTTGGCAGGAAGGTGCATACAATAAACATATAGTATCCTTAAATTTAAATATGTGGACTATCTATACTAAATAACTATACTATCTATACTAAAGTGGAATTATAATTAAAATAAAATATACAATAAAATATAAATATGACAAAAAATACAAATGTACAAGATGCAGTAATGTAGTGCAGAATATTAGAGTCATTAAAGTAAAGTCATTAAGTCAGTGTGAACCCTTGGCCTTGTTGAAGAGGCCAACAGCAGAAGGAAGAAACTGTTTTTGTGGCGAGAGGTGTTGGTCCTGATAGACCGCAGCCTTCTGCCGGAGGGGAGTGACTGAAACAGGGAGTGTCCAGGGTGGGAGGAGTTGGCCACAATCTTCCTCGCTCGCCTCAGGGTCCTCGAGGTGTGCAGGTCCTCGAGGGTAGGCAGATTGCAGCCAATCACCTTCTCCGCAGTGCGGATGATACGCTGCAGTCTGCTCTTGTCCTTGGCAGTGGCAGCAGCGTACCAGATGGTGATGGAGGAGGTGAGGATGGACTCAATGATGGCTGTGTAGAAGTGCACCATCATTGTCTTTGGCAGGTTGAATTTCTTCAGCTGCCGAAGGAAGTACATCCTCTGTTGTGCTTTCTTTGTGAGGGAGCTGATGTTCAGTTCCCACTTGAGGTCCTGGGAGAGGATAGTGCCCAGGAAGCGGAAGGAGTCCACAGTGTTGACTGGGGAGTCACCCAGGGTGATGGGGGTGAGTGGGGCTGTATTCTTCCTGAAGTCCACAACCATCTCCACTGTCTTAAGAGCATTGAGCTCTAGGTTGTTCTGGCTGCACCAGGTCGGCCGCTTCCCACCTATAATCAGACTCGTCTCCACCAGAGATGAGCCCAATAAGGGTGGTGTCGTCCGCAAACTTCAGGAGTTTGACGGATGGATGACTGGAGGTGCAACTGTTCGTGTGGCTACAGGGAGAAGAGCAGAGGAGAAAGGACGCAGCCCTGAGGAGATCCGGTGCTGATGGACCGGGAGTCAGAGACTTGTGTTCCCAGCTTAACGCACTGCTTCCTGTCAGACAGGAAGTCTGTGATCCACCAGCAGGTGGAATCAGGCACGTTCAGCTGGGAGAGCTTAGATCGTCTCCACCTGCTCTCTCTCTTGCTATAGGGCTCTGGAACTGCCAGTCTGCTGTGAACAAGGCAGACTTCATCCCAGCGTTTGCATCCCATGCTTCTCTTGACACCCTCGCGCTGACAGAGACATGGATCCGCCCAGAGGACACTGCAACTCCTGCTGCTCTCTCTGTCAACCACTCGTTCTCCCACTCACCTCGCTCAACTGGGCGAGGTGGTGGGACAGGTTTGCTTGTTTCCCCACATATTAAATGCACATCCACCCCACTCTCTTTTACTGCTAAATCATTTGAACACCACTATGTAATGCTAACTGATCCTGTCAAAGCATTTTTAATTGTCCTCCATCGCCCACCAGGGCTGCTAGCTGACTTTGTGGAGGAGCTGGACATGCTCCTCAGCGCCCTCCCGGATGATGGAACGCAGCTGATACTTCTTGGGGACTTCAACATCCACCTCGAAGGAACGCAGGCCGTCGCCTTCAAGTCTCTTCTGAATTCCTTCGACCTGACGTTGCTCAACACACCAGCGACCCACCAGGCAGGAAAACAGCTCGACCTCATCCTGACACGTAACTGTATCACTGACGTAACCTCTATAACCCCACTACACATCTCTGATCACTACTTGATCCAATTCTCTATCTCTCTCCCTCCAACTCCTCCTACCTCCCCTCCTCTCGTAACTTTCAGGCGCAACCTCGGATCCCTATCCCCCTCCCATTTCTCCTCCATTGTAACATCCTCTCTCCCTCCTATTAACGAGTTCATGTCCCACCCCACCGACACTGCCAATAACATGCTGTTATCCACATTAACTGAATCACTGGACTGTCTCTGCCCCCTGTCAACTAGGCCTGCACGATCTTCTCCCTCCTGCCCGTGGCTCACTGATGTTATTCGTGAAGAACGTTCCACCCTTCGAGCAGCTGAGAGGAGATGGCGCAAGTCTAACGACAGTCTAGACCTTGATAAGTATCACTCCCTCCTCAAATACTTCTCCGCCCATATAACTGATGCAAAAACTCACTACTTCTTGAACAAAATTGTTCTTCCCACACTTAATTTCTGCAGTCTGACTACAATACGGTCATCTGCGTCGCCAATTCCAAATATTTCCAAAACGTGCGTAGGCCTACGGGAGGGTCAGAGTTTGCGTGAAAGACCGCACATTCTTCCGTCAAGTTTGTTTTTTATAAATCACAACCTTTGCGTGGAAAGTGGACGTACGCACATTTCAGCACCGTTTTGTGCGCACGCAAACTTTATAAATGAGACCCTTGCTCAGCTCTTGTTGGTTAGCTGTAACTGATTTAAAATTATTGTATTCGATGTGAGGTAGTTTACTGTTGCTTGCTCTTCCACAGGTACACTCTTGCACTTTTGAGGTTCATGTTGTTTAATTGTAACTTGTTTAACTTCATGCTCTTATGATTCTTCCCTTTGGGACTTATTTTTGTTTTTTTCACAATGTATGCTTTATGTTTGACTACTTGCAATGTTGGGGATATCTCGTTGTTATGATCAGTGACCTATGCACTTTTGTAAAGCTCTCTCTTGGAAGTCGCTTTGGATAAAAGCGTCTGCTAAATTAATACATGTAGCCTAAATGTAATGTAAATCATGAATTCAGCCATTTGTGGTTTTGTATTTGTAACTTCGTGTGACTGTGTAGGCTACATGAGAAGACAGATTCCACGCATGTAGTCTAATTTTCTAGCTTTGGACCAATGAACGCTTAGAATTGGGTGTTTTCTCCAACTACTGTACAGAAAAATTGAATCGAACTTCTCGAATGGATTGTACACTCGCTTTCTTTATATTAATTGAGTTGCTACTAAGCAGCATTCTCTCATATGAGTGTATAGTTCTTGTTATTACCAAATGCATGGACGGTGATTTATTAAGTGCATCATAAGGAATTGTAGCCAGGTAGCCATGTGGCCATCGCCTCATCGCAATTCCCCTCGGACCTGGTAGAAAGACTTAACTAATAGCGTAAGTGTTTTCCTTGAGTAAGAAAGCCTCCGAATGAAGTTACTAGTAAGTGGGATTATATTTACCTTGTTCGTTGATAGGCAAGCATGTCTCCATTTTTTGGTTTATCCTAATTCTTAATAAATTATCTTCCAAGTATGTTACAGAGGGTTTGATTAGTTGAATAGACTGATATGAAACCCACAGCACCTAAAGGTATTTATCAGCTATGTGAGACAGGCTACATAGTGTCTCAAGTGACCGTCTAAATTTAGGTAATTGCAGGTGATGTTGTGAACAAATTACGTTCACATCCACACACCTAGGCTAACCATAAATTTATATACAGAGATTAACGCTTGTAGCATTATTGACTTCTTCTTTTTTTGAGGTTATGGTAGGTGAGGTGAATCACCGCCACCTACTGTTCAAAAGCGTGAATCGGTGGACTTCACTCTATCAACCCATGTGTCAACCAAGCCCCCACCCCTCGCCTCTTGGCTTGAGGCAACGGCCCCGATGGATGTAGGTGGTATTGCATCTTCGACTTGACTTCCGTGTCTTCCGGTCGTTTTTAAGCTATTAACTCCAGTCAACATTTACAAAACTATCTCCCCCAATAGTTTTTGTTTTACACTCGAACCTGGCTCATACTACTAGCTTTTTCATAGAATAATTTTTCCAGATTTTTGCTATGTTTGAAACCAATCCGAAATGGGTAAACTAGCACCCCATTTATTTGCTTACGTCAAGAAAAGTTGCCTCGAAACGTGTTCGCGGATACTAACAGGGGACGAGCACACAAGGGAACATCAGCAAGTCGCTGGGTGCTGATTTACCTGACCTGAATGAGAACAAGGAGAAAGGACTTGGTAATCCAAAATTGCCTGCCTTAATTGTAGCACGTTTTACAAATGCTTGCACATACACATGACGGTTGTTTGTAGAGTTTATTTCCGTTATTTTAAAGCATATTTAACCATTTTTGTAGGCTAATGAACGCGATTATTCTCATTGCATGACAAATAATTAGTTATAATATCGTGGCATGTTACGGCGTCATTGTAGATAACATGTTATTCTGGAGCAAAGACGAAAATGAATAAATCATGTCTGATAACGACAATATTGTTATGGTCGTTATATTGTTAGAACTTTATGTCAGTTAACACTACAATGATGGCATTAACAATAAGCTAGTAATAGTAAGCAACACTCATCATCATTATAATAGTAACATATAGCCTGTAGGTTTAGGGCCAATCCCAATAGACCACTTTCAAACCCACGTCACACGACTGTCAAGCTGGCTCAACTGCGCATGTGGGTTGCAAAAGACGAACTTCTCCCGGGTATAATACACTTGGAGTGTCGATCAGGTCATCACATATATCTGTGTTCACTGGATTACAGGGCTTGACATTAATTTTTTGAGGCACTTGTCCTTTGGAAGAGTACATTTAAATTTCACTTGTCAATGCACAAAAGTCACTTGACCCCCATAGCTTTAAATAGCCTGACCAAGTGATCGGGCAAAACTAGCCTGGCTAACGGAGGTCGCTTTCTCAGGAAAAGGAGTCATGAAACAGGCTCGGTTAAAGAAATCCAATATGCTGGCTATCTTCAGCAGGCTCGTATCTACGTTAGGCAGTCCTCTCTGACGTTTCTGGAGTGAAATACAACATAGTGCACACTGCCAGTGAGAGACGAGTCTGACTGAGGCTAATGGGGACGCAGTCTCACACTCAAATTGCCAGTTTAAACAAATCACAAAAATAATCGGACCAGCTGGCTAAAAGCAGAATTCCCATATCTCTTGAAAGCTGCCCTGCTCGACCTTTTAGATGTCGAATTGACTGTAAAACTGTAAAATTATGAACTTTGTGACATTACGCGAAGACGTGGCTGCCGCTCCACTATGCGGTCTGTACCGGGCGACATTCTCACACAAATGTCAAGACTTTCGTGACCCAAATCAAAATTCTGATCCGACAGATCAATGGGGAATTGCTTTTTCCTTTAAGGCTGTCCTCCTCTGACTTTTTGGTCTTTTAAATCAAACTATTTGTATGATCCGTGTGGTCCTTTTGCCATTGTAAATGCTATCCTTTCTCGGTTTTCTGGTCTATTGATATAAAGGCTACATTTACATTTATTCATTTAGCAGACGCTTTTATCCAAAGCGACTTCCAAGAGAAAGCTTTACAAAAGTGCATAGGTCACTGATCATAACAACGAAATATCCCCAAACATTACAGGTAGTCAAACATGAAGCATAGCCTACATTGTGGAATTATCCAAGAGACTTTCGTGTTTTGGGGTTAAAAACATTCGAGGATATAAGAAAAATGTTCCTTTTCCAATGGGAATGGTGTTTAAAGCGTCCAATATCGCCGCAAATGGGTTTACATTGGAGTTCGTTGAAACCCCAAGACGTCTCATAGCCTACTGATGCCAAAGGGTACCCTGTGCGTCTGCATCCGACGCCTATAGGGCCGTGACAAAGCGTCCGTATTTGAGGACTTGGGAATGAGAACTGGTTTTTATATGGCTCCGGGATCACGATATGAAAGGGGCGATTGTAATCTACTGCCCTTCTGCTTGTCCAGGGTGGCTCATTATTAACACACACGGCTTAGCATATCATTAGACAAATCGAGTAATTCTGGGCAGCACGGTGGCTCAGTGGTTAGCACTGTCGCCTCACAGCAAGCAGGTTCCTGGTTCGAACCCCGGTCGTTCCAGGTCCTTTCTGTGTGGAGTTTACATGTTCTCCCCGTGCCTGCGTGGGTTTCCTCCGGGTACTCCGGTTTCCCCCACCATCATAAAGACATGCAGCGTATGAATGTTGAATGAATGTTGGTGGTGGTCAGAGGGGCCGTAGGCGCTGATTGGGCAGCCACGCTTCTGCACCACCGGTATGACTGGGTCTGAATGAATACTGGACTCTGTAAAGCGACTTTGAGTGCCTTGAAAAGCGCTATATAAATAAAATGTATTATTATTATTAATTCCAACCTTCTAAACTACCTACTGGTAGGACAGGAGGTACTTGATTCAGATGGGTGATTTGTTTGTGATTTTCTTCAAATAAATCGACAGAATTATACTGTATCGGGTGAAATAAACGTGTGCTTTTAACGTGTCACGTGACACGTTGCCATTTACACATGTACATTTTTTCTAAATTTTGAGACGTGTCTAGCAAACATTGTATTTGATAGGCCTAGTAGTTCGCACGAGCATCCTTAGACCTACTTTACTTAACAATAATTTACTTAGCATAATTTCCCATCGGAGATTCAAGCAAGCAGACTTTAATTTTGGAAAACCAGACGCTGATTGAGCCAAACCAGGCGTTAATTTCATGTGGTTTGGTGTAAATAGGTGCGTTCGACATGGATTGCGGCTGCATGAAACGACCGGCGAGAGTAGCCGCTTGCAGTCGGGGAGGAGTTGAAAACGGCTCTGTGAAGTCGGACATTCCATCTTCTCGTGGTTTGCTGCGTTGATGTCAGTCATGGCTGATCAAGCACTGTTTGCTTACGTTACTTTATTTATAATTAAACTTGGTCTTTCCGTTAGTAGAAGAGGTGGCCCAAAACCTTCTTCAACAAATGTTTTATTCAATCAAATAGTTTGTTCCGGATTTGAGCATTGGCGAAACTAAAGGTGTCAGAATAATTACAAAACACGCGTCAAAGTTGTCGTGTGTGAGTCTGGCCAATCATGAAATAGCTGTGTCGTCATTTGAACCCGTGCAGTTGCTCTTGAGAAAATGCGCTCGGCTACACAGCCGGCAGTTCTCGAATCAAGCTCACGGTACTTTGATGGCTAGCCTCGGCGCCGTCTCAAGTCGGACAAAAAGTCTAACCAGAATTCACTGTTTCAAGTCAGCCGGATGCAGCGCTGCATGAAGACAGGTCATGTCGAACGCACCTATTGGCAACGTGTCACGTGACACGTTCAAAGCACGCGTTTATTATACGGTATTTTACGGAATATAAGACGCGGATTGTACTCCAATTTTAAAGTTTTCTTGTCTTATATTTCGAAGCGGCTTATAGTCGGTTTTTAGAACCAAAAGTGGCTTAGTCTCAAGATCTCTACTGACCGTGCAGCTAATTGTATGCTCAACACTTGAACGGGGGCTTATTACTTGAAAGAGGAATTATCTACTGTTTTGTCTCAGTTACACTATCAGGGCATGAAAATACAGCGACTTGCTAAAGCAGGCAAATGGCTAGTAGAACATAACATTTCATAGTTTCATTTGGTAGTCTAACTGAGCTCTTTGTAAGTTTGTTTTAGATATAATTGTAAATGATCCTGCGGACAACAAGACATGGACGCGGTCTCTTTTCATAACTTGTATTTTACCACTGCTCTTCTTGACATAGCCGTTCCAACAGCCCTCACTGATTTCTCGAAATGGTTCAGCATCAAGCTTTGACTGCGCATGTGATCAATTGTGAGCATCGGTCTTCGCATCAGTAACGCTGTTAGCTTAGAAAATGCGGCTTATACTCCGATTAATAAACACAAATTGCACATTCTGGGGTACGGCTTGTACATGGTGCGGCTTATTATCCGTAAAATACGGTACTTCCATAGACCGGAGGGCATGAGACAGGAGGGCATGACACGGGAGGCTCCAGGCTGCAGCCATACACTCTTGGAATCAGCGAAATAAATACATCGGGCTATAAAATGAACACCTATATCTACACACCCACACCCACCTTCGGAGAGGAGGTTAACCAAAACTGTACTGTACTGTAGCGAGTGGTACGTGCCAGTGGAGCGAGTGGTACGTGACAATAGGTGTGTTCGACATGGACTGACTTCATGGTGAACATAGTCATACAGCAGGGAAGTGTCAATGGATTTTGAAACAACTAAATCAATTGTTCAACTTGGTAGATGTGGGAAGGGACCGGGAAACTCGCTGTTGCCCGTCATGGAGACTGGTTTCCGGTTGGCAACCAGGTCCAGCGGTGGCAGACCGACGACCAGGCAGGTGCTGACAGCTCAAACCCCCCCACACCACAGGGGATGTGTGGAGGGGGGACTGAGAGAGGAGAGCAGGAATTCGAGAATGCCAGGAGCAGCTAACAGTGACAGTCATATTAGAATGAGATCCCCACTGGTCAAGTGTGGACTAGTGCAGCAGTTTAGCAGAGCAATTTTTTTTTGATGCAGCCCTAGATATTAATACAGCGCCAGCCCCCCTCGGTTGGAACATGTTCCAGGGGAAAGATCTCAAAAATAAGTTATACTTATAAAAATAAGGATGAGAATGCCCCATCCCCCGTCGTCACCAACTAGTAACAGAAACTAAACAGTAACAGTATACAGTAACAGGTTGACTTTATTTGTAAAATCTAGATGGGGCATCATGAACATATAGAAGCATAACAGAAATTATTGGGTATACAGTGGGGGCTGAGGGGGACACTGCCCCCCCTCCCAATGTTCCTTGTGCCCCCCTTACCAAAATGAAGGGGGGGAAGCAGATTTTGTTTTGTTTTTTTCAACTTTTTTTGTTGTAAAATAGTGTGTTTTTTCTGTGTTTTTTGTTTAGTTTTGCTTTTTGGGAGAGGAGCGTTAGTGTTGTTGGATTGTAGGCTGTTGCACGTGAGGAGCACACAGCAGCACTTGTTAGGTTCCCTAGCTTGCTTTGTTCACCTTGCTGGTTTGAGCAAATCAAAATGTCTCTCATATTGCACCAAATTGAAGCTTTACACTGCTAAAATGTAAAAGAAATGATCCGGCCGAGGATGCCCCCAGATCCCCTACAAACATTTCTTTGCCCCCACAAAATGTCTCATTGCCCCTGGTATACAGTACAGCCAACAGCCCACCTAAGGACCGTCTAGCTATGGTAGGCCCAGTTGGTTTTAATTACGACGTCCCTTGTGTTGACAAGAATTTAATAACCGTTGACTTGAAGTGATTGCAAGGCCTACCTGAACAATTCTGCAAGAAGTACTCAAACCGCAATTCTAATTGTGACCTGACTGAGATAACTAAACTCAGTTCTCTCAAAATAAAAGGAATAGTCTGACGAAATAATTATTCACTAATCAATAGAGCTAGTCATTGGAAACTAGTTAGTATGTTCTCATGTCAGTTCGCTATTGATAAGAGTTGATTGTGACTATTTGTCAGGCTGAATATGTTCAGGGTCAGGAGAAAGTTCTGGGTAAACATCCCTTGTGATGACTATAGGGAGAGTTCCACCTATGATCTCTCTCTGCCCTGAGAGTGGTCATGGGCTGGGAGCTGTGAATCTTCTTCTCTGTGACTGTAGTAACAACATAACTGCTTGACTGTCACTTTCTATGTTTACATTCTTGTGCCCTGTAAAAGATATTCCTCCGGCCTGCGGAGCTGAGAGAGATATGATTGAGACCTAAGCCTGGTGTTGTGTTTACATTTATTGTCAGAGGTCTGTTTTCTTTCCCAATCTGCAGATTGATAAGAATGCAGTCCAAAAACACCTTCTTCATCATTGGTCATGTACCTGTTCATTCTGAGCCATTGGTTTCCAAAAGTTAATACTAGTGTAACATTACTGAGAGAAAAAAGATAGTTCTTTTAAGGCAATTCATAAATTGCTGTCTAAATGTCTTTATATGTTCATACATATTTTTGCATGCATTTAGAAACCAATTTTGACAAAGGTAGATTTGGAAGTTGTGAAAATGTGCTGATTGGATCTTTTTTACCGAGTCATTTTTGCTATAGTATTTTTCAGTGGTAGTTTAGTAGTTAAAGATAGAATATACATAACAGTATAAGATAAACATTATACATTTAATACTCATCCATCAGTGTCTACTTTTAAAATACCAGTTCATTTTAGATTTTTGTTCCAAAAATAGATGAATACAGGTGATTCCATACACAGATGTGTAGGCTTACTGCATTATACAATAATACCATGACTTCTATCACCAACCTGGATCCATCAAACTGAATCAATTAGAATTTGAATTAGAATTCCTTTATTGAGAGTAAAAGAAATATTGAGTAGCAATACTAATGGCTTATTCACACATTTCAAAGAGCAATTGAAAAAAGAAAGAAAATGAAATAATAGACTGATTTAAAATGCTGAGTATATAAATCGAATATGCCTAACTTGTGATGGCAAGAGGAAAGGATGTAAGTGAGAGGGTTCAGTAAGAAAATTCACAACGACTGCTCAACAGTATATCTCCTTAAGAAGGGCCACTGCATATCCTGATGGGAGGGGGGTCTTCCAGGATGACAATGCCCCCCTCCTTATAGCACAAGGGGTCACTGAATGGTTTGTAAGTATAAAAATAATGTGAATCATATTACGTGTGACCAGATATTAAGCTAATTAAATGGGAGATTTTAGCCAAGCTATGGGAGATTTTGGACCAACGTGTGGACAGCTGTCTCCACCATCACATGAGGTCTTCAGGAAGAATGGGTCCCATCCCTCCAGTAGTTTCAGAAACACTTGTAAAATTTGTGTATTAACCCTGTTCTGTTGGCTCAAGGTACTTAATTCTGTGTTTTTTCCTTAAATTTGTCACCCATCTGTATATTTATACATTGTTAGAGTCTTACACATTCAATGGCATCTGAATGTTTTTACAATGTTTTCTTTTGAGATGCATTCACATTAACACTATGTACTGTAATTCAAACAAATATATAAACAGAAATATTTCCTGACTATTAGCTGCCTGTACGTACTTTTTGGAGTTGTAAAGGAAATACTTTAAGAGCAGATGAATTGAACAATGAAAATGGAAATTATGTATATTTGATCAGTTTTATCAACAGGGGGTCGATGTCAAAGAGGCATCATTCGAGCAAAGCATTTTCAAAACCAATACAAATATATTGTACAGTTCAAAAACACAAATTTGTGTTGTAGTTAAGGTGAAGGTAGAACATTTCTATAATGACTGAATGAATGAATGAATCTGTGATTTGTTGAACACATCCTGTCCCAGTTGAACATTTCTATAATGGCATCTGTGATTCGTTGTATACATCCTGTCCTGGCTCTTCTTCAAAAGTAACTTTGGCATCATCAGCATCCAGCTGAAACAAAAAAACAAGAAGTCACAATTTATGTCTAAATCATGAGGACCCTGTCAAGGACAACATACATATACCTCACAATTCTTTTTACGTTGACAGAACTTAAATCCAAGATGGCGCCGACGATGGCTGCCTCGGTGGTTCGGTGCGCTGTGTTTTGTCTTGTTTTGTCTGTTAATTCAGTGTTCTGCCAAAATATCCGGGGTTCTCTAACAAGAGAAACATTGCTAAACTTTAGGTCTACAACTCCTGCGGATTTATTTCCCACTTTTCTGCTTCCAGCGGCAGAATTAGTGGGAATTATAGTCAAGGCCACCCTCGGCTTTGTGCTAGCAGCGAAGCGTCGTAGAAGAGGTAAACGTGCCGGAGCCCTGGTGCGTCTCCGCAGGCGCGGAACACGCACAGCGTTACCGGGGATATTTCTCTCCAACGTGCGTTCGCTGAGCAACAAACTGGACGAACTTCAGCTACTGGGGTGGAAAAACAGAGACTTTCATTCATCTTCCGTTTTGTGCTTCACGGAGACATGGCTGAGTGAACTGATCCCGGACTCTGCGCTACAGCTAGCAGGTTTCAAACTGCTGAGAGCGGATCGTGACTCCCTGCTCTCTGGCAAAACGAAGGGCGGTGGTATCTGTTTTTTTATTAACAGTGGCTGGTGTGAAGATGTGACAGTGATCCTGCAGCACTGTTCTCCTGATCTGGAATCATTTTTTATAAACTGTAAACCTTTTTACTCGCCACGTGAGTTTGCTTCATTCATACTGGTCGGCGTTTACATGCCGCCTCAGGCTAGCGCCAATGAGGCTCAACGTGTGCTCGCTAGCCAGATATTGTGTGTGGAGCATGAAAATCCGGATTCCTTGGTTATTGTGCTAGGCGACTTTAACAAAGGCAATCTCACTCAAGAACTCCCCAAGTACAGACAATTCATCAAATGTCCTACCAGAGAAGGGAACACTTTGGATCACTGCTACTCTACAATCAGTAAAGCATACCATGCGGTCCCCCGTGCAGCACTGGGTCACTCAGACCACGTCATGGTCCACCTGATTCCTGCATACAGGCAGAAGCTAAAGCGCTGTAAGCCTGTTGTGAGGACATCGAAACAGTGGACCAGTGAGGCTATGGAGGATCTGCGGGCGTGCTTGGACTGCACTGACTGGGATATGTTCATGACTGCCTCCAATAGTTTGGATGAGCTCACAGAGGCTGTGACGTCATACATCAGCTTCTGTGAGGACTGCTGTATACCAACACGCACCAGGGTGAGCTACAACAACGACAAACCCTGGTTTACAGCTAAACTCAGAAGGCTGAGGCTGGACAAAGAGGACGCTTTTAGGAGTGGGGACAAGGACAGTTTCAAGGAGTCGAAGAACAGGTTTAGCAAGGCTGTGAGGGAGGCTAAACGACTGTACTCAGAGAGGCTGAAGCGTCAGTTCTCTGCTAACGACTCTGCTTCTGTCTGGAGAGGGCTCAGGCAGATCACCAACTACAAGCCTAGAGCCCCCCACTCCACTAACGACTCACGCCTGGCCAACGACCTGAACGAGTTCTACTGTCGCTTTGAAAGACAATTGGAATCCCCTGAACTATCCCTTCCCTCCCCCCCCCCTTCCCACCAACTCTGTGACGTCACTCTCCATTCAGGAAGGTGAAGTAAACAGACTTTTCAAGAGGCAGAACCCACGCAAAGCAGCTGGGCCGGACGCTGTCTCCCCTGCCACCCTTAAGAACTGTGCTGACCAGCTGTCTCCGGTGTTCACCTACATCTTTAACACCTCCCTGGAGACATGCCATGTGCCAGCCTGTCTCAAGGCCTCCACCATCATCCCTGTGCCCAAAAAGCCCAGGCCAACTGGACATAATGACTACAGACCTGTCGCCCTGACCTCTGTGGTAATGAAGTATTTTGAGCGCCTAGTGCTGGCACACCTCAAATCAATCACAGACCCCCTTCTGGACCCCATGCAGTTTGCCTACAGAGCCAACAGGTCTGTGGACGATGCAGTTAACATGGCCCTCCACTTCACCCTACAGCACCTGGACTCCCCAGCATCCTACGCCAGGATCCTGTTTGTGGACTTCAGCTCTGCCTTCAACACCATCATCCCCGCCCTGCTTCAGGACAAGCTCTCCCAGCTGAACGTGCCTGATTCCACCTGCTGGTGGATCACAGACTTCCTGTCTGACAGGAAGCAGTGCGTTAAACTGGGAACACAAGTCTCTGACTCCCGGTCCATCAGCACCGGATCTCCTCAGGGCTGCGTCCTTTCTCCTCTGCTCTTCTCCCTGTACACGAACAGTTGCACCTCCAGTCATCCATCCGTCAAACTCCTGAAGTTTGCGGATGACACCACCCTTATTGGGCTCATCTCTGGTGGAGACGAGTCTGATTATAGGTGGGAAGCGGCCAACCTGGTGACCTGGTGCAGCCAGAACAACCTAGAGCTCAATGCTCTTAAGACAGTGGAGATGGTTGTGGACTTCAGGAAGAATACAGCCCCACTCACCCCCATCACCCTGGGTGACTCCCCAGTCAACACTGTGGAGTCCTTCCGCTTCCTGGGCACTATCGTCTCCCAGGACCTCAAGTGGGAACTGAACATCAGCTCCCTCACAAAGAAAGCACAACAGAGGATGTACTTCCTGCGGCAGCTGAAGAAATTCAACCTGCCAAAGACAATGATGGTGCACTTCTACACAGCCATCATTGAGTCCATCCTCACCTCCTCCATCACCATCTGGTACGCTGCTGCCACTGCCAAGGACAAGAGCAGACTGCAGCGTATCATCCGCACTGCGGAGAAGGTGATTGGCTGCAATCTGCCTACCCTCGAGGACCTAAACACCTCGAGGACGCTCAGGCGAGCGAGGAAGATTGTGGCCGACTCCTCCCACCCTGGACACTCCCTGTTTCAGTCACTCCCCTCCGGCAGAAGGCTGCGGTCCATCAGGACCAACACCTCTCGACACAAAAACAGTTTCTTCCCTTCTGCTGTTGGCCTCTTCAACAAGGCCAAGGGTTCACACTGACTATTGACTTTACTTTAATGACTCTAATATTCTGCACTACACTACTGCATCTTGTACATTTGTATTTGTTGTCATATTTGTATTTTTTGTATTTTTATATTGTAAATTAGGCAACTTATATTTTATTGTATATTTTATTTTAAATATAATTCCACTTTAGTATAGATAGTATAGTTATATAGTATAGATATTTAGTATAGACAGTCCACATATTTAAATTTAAGGATACTATATGTTTATTGTATGCACCTTCCTGCCAAAGCAAATTCCTTGACTGTGCAAACTTTCATGGCCAATAAACCCCTTTCTGATTCTGATTCTTAAAATGCAATGTACACGCCAAGGTTTTGTCGTGGGGACATTTGACCACACACAGCACAGTAGAGCTAGTCAACATAGTGCAATACCAAATAACCCGCAATATGAGCTGCACTACCAATAGGTTATTTTCATAAACGTGAGACAAAAACTGAACATGTTATATAAAACTACCCATTCCTGAGCCAACCTTCACGCAGCAAAAGGAGGCGGTTGAGCAGGAAATTAGATCCTCACAGGAAATGAGCTCCTTATTATATGATATTTTTGTGGGTATAATACTTTTATAAACTATGGCATTCTAGTCCTTATGTTTCTGCTGCCATTAATAGTAAATGTAATACATGTACATCTGTAAATCACCTCCAAAACGAACTTAAACTAAACGTATTTACATATGACAACTTACACATTTCATCTCCAATTCAGTGAATAGGCGTCCAGTCATGAACATGCGTAGGGGGATGGTGAGTATAAGGACAAATGGCAGGCCAAGGGAGGCTGGGCTGGATTTAATGATCCAGAGGGCCGCCAAACACACCATCTGGATTATGGTGAACAAGTTCATCCTGCTAGTGCTAACCTGCAACAGAAATGTGGAGGTTATTTCAGAATTAGAATATAGTAGTGTACATCTAAGAAAAAACTAGTGTCAGACTTTTAAACATATCTGAAAGGCTTCATTTGAAAGCTGACATGAAATTTGCATTCATTTAGCAGACGCTTTTATCCAAAGCGACTTCCAAGAGACAGCTTTACAAAGTGCATAGGTCACTGATAATAACAACAAGATAGCACCAAAACACTGCGGGTAGCCAAACATGAAGCATTTATATACAGTCGTATGCAAAAGTTTGGGCACCCCTGATAATCTCCATTACTTTCATCTATAAAATGTTGGGCGTTTGGATGAGGAACGTCTTTGTCATATATATACACATACGTCATGGACAGTGATATTTTAGCCGTGAAATAAGGTTTATTTGATAAACAGAAAATATGCCATACGCATCATAAGAGAATTAGACACTTGCATAAATTTGGGCACCCCAACAGAAAAATCACATTCATATTTAGTAGAGCCTCCTTTTGCAAAAATAACAGCTTCTAGACGCTTTTTATATCCTCTGATGAGTGTCTGGATTCTGGATTGAGGTAATTTGGACCATTCTTCCTTACAATACATCTCCAGTTGAGTAAGGTTTGATGGGTGCCTAGCGTGGACAGCCCGCTTCAAGTCACCCCATAGATTTTCAATTATATTCAAGTCTGGGGACTGGGATGGCCATTCCAAAACATTGTAGTTGTTCCTCTGCATAAATGCCTTAGTGGATTTGGAGCAATGTTTCGGGTCGTTGTCCTGCTGGAACACCCAACTGCGCCGTAACTTCAGCTTTGTTACAGATTCTTGAACATTATTGTCCAGAATTTGCTGGTACTGAGTTGAATCCATACGACCTTCAACTTTAACTAGATTCCCAGTTCCTGCACTAGCCACACAGCCCCACAGCATGACGGACCCCCCCACCAAATTTTACTGTGGGCAGCAAGTGTTTTTCTAGGAATGCTGTGTTCTTTTGCCTCCATGCGTAACGCCTCTTGTTGTGACCGAATAACTCCATCTTTGTCTCATCAGTCCACAGTACTTTGTTCCAAAATGAGCCTGGCTTGTTCAAATGTAGTTTGGCAAACCTCAAGCGAGCCTTTTTGTGGCGCGTGTGCAGAAAAGGCTTCTTCCGCATCACTCTCCCATACAGCTGTTCTCTGTGCAATGTGCGCTGAATGGTCGAGCAATGCACAGTGACACCATCTGCAGCAAGATGACCTTGCAGCTCTTTGGAGGTGATCTGAGGGTTGTCCTTGACCATTCTGACCATTCTTCGCCTTTGCCTCTTTGTTATTTTTCCTGGCCTGCCACTTCTGGCCTTAACAAGAACTGTGCCTGTTGCCTTCCATTTCCTAATGACATTCCTCACAGTGGAAACTGATAGCTGAAACCTCCGGGATAACTTTTTGTAGCCTTCCCCTAAACCATACTGCTGAACAATCTTTGTTTTTAGATCATTTGATAGCTGTTTTGATGCCCCCATTTTGCCACTGTTCAGAGGAGAATCAAAGAGAAGCAAAACTTGCAATTGGCTAACTTAAATACCCTTTCTAATGATTGAATGCACCTTTTTATGTAATTGAAGGCTTAACGAGTTAACCAGACTAACTATGTGTTGCAGTTAATCAGCATTTAGTAGGCAGAGGTATTCAAATCAAATAAATGATAAGGGTGCCCAAACTTTTGCACAGCCTTTTTTTCACATTTGATTTAATTTCACACAACTAAATACTGCTACACCAAATATCTTTGTCTGGAAAACACCCCAGCACTCAGTGTTAACTAGAAAAGTAATATTACAATATTATATTGATCTTTTTTGGTGAAGACAGGAAATTATCATGCAGCCTCAGAGGGGTGCCTAAACTTTTGCATACGACTGTATATACATACTATATACTACTGTAGACCGCTTCAAATACTTCTAAACTTGTGTCTATTGCTATATATATACTGTATATATGTATATATATATAATACAAATGTTAGAAATGTTCCTGTTACTTTTTTAAATGTGGGAACACCTTTTTGAAATATTCTGCCACTATCCTAATGTTCCAGGATACTACAGACTTTTGGCATGCTGGCCCTAGATAGTGTGATCCAAGCGGTCAGGTTTACCCTTGTGGCATAGGGCTCGTTGGGATGATACTTCTTGGGAACGAACAGAAGTAGAATGCGATCCCACAGCTGGATGCCGTTGAGAGAAGTGATTCCCATGTAAAGGAAGATCCCAAAAAGAGCTGCCATGGGTATCATCTTGAGAATAGGCTCCATGAGGATTGAAAGCCCTGAGAAAAGAGGGGTGATCAATGTGCAGTATTGTCTTCAAATTGGCATGTACGTTTATGAATGTGCTGTATAGCACAAGTTTGTTATTGACACTAGTCAAATGAGTAGAGATTAACATACATACCAACAAGCAGGGCCACCAAAATCCCACTTATTCTTTGCTCCAACACCTTCTCGATCTCAGGCTTTGGCCCTTTGCTCATGATGGTTAGGGCGTTGGCATGGGTGACAGAACGTACTGTGGCTGCACTCAGCCATGGCACTCCAAGTATTGCGCTGCACCCTCCCATGCCCACCAGGAGGAGCAGGTCGAAGTGAAAGCCAGACCCCTTAACCATCTTCCTCTCTGGTTTACTCACAATCAGCCTGAAGAGTGGATGGATCATACCAAAAAGGTATCAGATTATGAGTACATCAATCCTCAATTTCATGGACAAAAAAGTGTTCAATGTAAAGTGTGCCATCTACAATTGTTTTGAATTATTTATTTATTAAGGTAATTTTGAATGAATCACTACCATGTGTTAATGTTGATTTCACTCACGTGGTGATCTGTGATTCAAGGAAGATGAGGATGAAGACTAGCAAGGCAGGGACAACACAAGCAAACATAAGCCACACAGGGAAAGGCTTGTGCTCCCCAAAAGGATTGATAAACCATCCTCTCATTTGTGGATTAGACACCATCAGGCCTTTGGGAACCACTAGTTTCTGTCCAAGAAAACACAGGAGTTGGCCAACATTAATAAAATGTAATACAAACTGTTTCTGGCATAAATTAAAGAACAGCAAATGTGAATTTACTACATTTATACTATTTTTATTTATTTATAGGGCTGTATAGCCTTGGGATGAAGAAATTGTGTTTCACCCTCGAATGCAAACAGTTTAGGTGTGTATACATCTAAGCACTAAAATGGATGGTAATTTAGTTTAACTTGTGCTTTGCTAGTGTTGATTTGCTTTCCTGTGTGTACTGAACATACTCTAGCATAAAGTGCGTTGAAAAATCCCTGTTCTAGGGATGTATTCCAATCCTTTATTCGGAAGAACATCAATAATGTGATCAGATATTATTCTATTCAAAGTTGATATATATTATTTTGATGCTGATGATTCGAACATGTTTTCAATGTCAACTGTCAATTGTCAAGTATAAAAGCAAAAGAAAATTAAAGCAGCTGCATGGGTTCATTCCTGTTGCCTACTGATAATTATAGCGTAATTTGATGAGCTGCCTAAAACCGTTCTGACAGTAATCACTGGCCTATATTCTCAACAGTAGGTTGAAAATAATAGCCCCAAAAAAAGGTGGCAGCAATTGAAAATGGTATTTGGATGTCGGTTATGTATGAATTCAAGACACTGCAGAAGGCCATGGTTTGGACTAATAATGTTTTCGTTTTCACATCTTGAACTAAATGAATACATTACTTCAAAATAACTCTGACACACATATTTACTAACTGATAATAAATTCTGAGCTTTAAAATAAAAGTGAAAGTTGACCATGACTAAAATGGGGATTCTCTGAAATAAGTATTATTGCACAGATGCAACACAGACTTCCAGATCAGAAGTTGACCCAAACTGTAGCTTTTTGCATTTAAAATAGCTTAGCATGACTAAGAATATATAATTATTACATTACACATGCACATTTAATCCAAATCCAATTATTACTATTCTGTCTGACAGTGTGGACAGCTGCCCCATAACCTAAATGTACACCTGTACAGTCGGCTATGGAAAGATTTCCAATTAACATAGTCTGCCTCCACAGGTCAGAGGGGGCTTGGACAGTGGCCGACTGGCTGTTTGGAGGGCAGGGGCAGTAAAATTAAAAGGGCTGCTACTGCACAAGAAAGGGCCTCACCAGTGTAACAATGGGAATGGGACGACACTCCAAGTATCGTTAAGGTCTCACTTTGGGAAAGCATGCCCTAGTGGACACATTGTAGGGGAGACTGTTGGGCACAGCATCTAATTTTCTCCTTGGGAAAGGGCACCCTTTTTACAGGTTTACACCCCCCCACCCCCGGTCCACTCTCCCGCCCACTTCCTTACTGATTGCATCTCTGATATAAAAACCTGGTTCACCCAAAACTTCCTCAAGTAAAACAGTAATAAAACCGAGGTTCTCCTCATTGGTACCAAATCCACTTTATCCAAAACCGACGGTTTTTCGCTTATTATTGATAACCAAGTTTCACCATCCCCCCAGGTTAAGAGTCTGGGTGTCATCATTGACAGCACACTATCCTTTCAGCTCCACATCAATAACATTACCCAGTCTGCCTACTTCCATCTGCGAAACATAAATCGTCTCCGCCCCTCCCATACCCCCCACACTGCCGCCATTCTTGTCCAGTCTCGTCACTTCCCGTCTGGATTATTGTAACTCTCTCCTTTTCGGCCTCCCTCACAATTCCCTCCATGAACATCAACTGGTCCAGAATTCAGCTGCCCGCATTATAACTCAAACCCCCTCTATCCACCACATCACTCCTGTCTTTCAACAGCTCCACTGGCTCCCGCTCCTGTTCACATTCAAGGCCATCCTCTATGGATAAGAGCGTCTGCTAAATGACTAATAATTATAATCCACAACCTCGCCCCCCACCGTATTTGTCTGATCACCTCCAGGGTCCCTCTACCTCCCGCTCCCTCCGATCCTCTTCCTCCATACACCTGTCCAGCCCCTCTGCCGTCTCACCACCATGGGGAGTAGAGCATTCAGCCGCTCTGCTCCCCGTCTCTGGAATTCACTACCACCCCAATTTAGAAACATCAATGAATTCCCTAATTTCAAATTGCAACTCAAAACACATCCGTTTAAAACTGCTTATTCCATTTAATGTCAATTGCTCTGCCTTCTTTTGTTGTTTTTTATGTTGTTGTATTCTTTATTTTGCTGCTTTTAATGTCTTATGTACCCCTGTACGGTGTCCTTGAGTGCAGAGAAAGGCGGCTTTAAATAAAATGTATTATTATTGTGTTAAGGGGCATCCTAGGCACTTAAACATATTTCCCAATGTGAACTGCAGACAGTAGGGCATTTGGTCAAATTTTTGCCACTCTAGAGGGCATTTTAGAAATGCTTTTTAAATCCTGGGAGTCTTCCAGTGGGCCTGGATATACCCATGGGGACAGTATATTGCACCTATAACATTGGAGAAGCCAGAAGGAGAGGATCAAGTAATACAGAATCTTGTCAACATATTGGCTATTTTAAACTAGGGATGCACAGAATCCAGGATTTGGTATTCGGCGAATACTTTTTGACGGGGTTCGAATCCGAACCATAGGCTTGCACTCCGCGCGCTACGCTGGTCGACATAATGACGCTGTCGTCGATTACGGGGAGATTTTTACGTAGGTGGACCGTTCAATGCAGTAGGCTGAGAGAAAGTGAAAATGGAACTTGTGAGCAGAAAGAAAAAGTGTTGTTTGGCAGTACTTTCAGTCAAAAGAAGGCGATTCAAGTGGAGCAAGTCGAGCTATGTTCAATTTGCAATGCCAATTGGTCTCGTGGTGGCAAGGACCCTAAACAATACACAAGATATCCGCTGTTGAAACATTTGCGTATGAAACATCCGAAAGAAATTCAAGAAATCTAAATGGCTAATATTTGGGATATTAATTGGATCTTGAGATAGGGTAGACATGGTATTTGTCAAAATAGTTTTTCCCATTTGTCTTCCTGGCTTAACGTTGCCTATTCTTTTTTTTCAGTAAAAAATAAATTTAAAAAAATACAATGCTGTGGACGTTGTTTACTTCATTAATGTCTTTACTGTGTTAATGGACTGAGAATGGGAGGCGGCCGAATCTTAACCAGTGGATTCGGTATTCGGCCAAACCCCCCAAATCTGGATTCCGTGCATCCTGTTATGTTTAGACTCCAGGTCAGTGTGTGAATCAGCATCTCGATCCCGAACCTCCAGGTCTGTGTGTGAATCAGCATCTCGATCCCGAACCTCCAGGTCTGTGTGTGAATCAGCATCTCGATCCCGAACCTCCAGGTCAGTGTGTGAATCAGCATCTCGATCCCGAACCTGCAGGTCTGTGTGTGAATCAGCATCTCGATCCCAAACCTCCAGGTCTGTGTGTAAATCAGTCATCTCCGGTAACTTCCCACTCATTTTCGGGTTGAAAAGCAGCTCTGCCGGGCTTTTGTGTTGTTCGCTGTTGCGTCTCTCATCATGTACCTGCAGCACAACCTCGTTCAGCTTCTTCACCGTGCACCTGGTCTGTCTTGAGGCCTGCTGACGTTCCTTTGTCTCGATGTCCAACTGCTCCTCCAGCTGGGCGATCTTGGCCTCCAGGGTGGCGATGGATCCTCAGTATTCCCAGCTTCATTGCAAGCAGTGGCTCTCCTTTTCCTCGTCTAACAAGGAATTCTGCCATCTCACTGTGTTGTCCTACTCTGGCCTCACATGTGAAGACTCCCTTAACCGAAATTGGCTCACTAGATGAGTATGAGAATCATTTTCTTTCTGTTTTGGGAACGTATGAGTGGCACTTAATGTTCTCCGCCTTTAGTTTTTCCCAAGTATTCTCATCGATTATATTCCCTGTTGCCCCAGAGTCAATTAGCATACTCAGACGTACCCCACCAATGGAGACACGTCTTTCTGTCATGATATCATCCAACAAAGGCATAATCATAAAGTTTTTTTCGTTTTGCATACCTTAGAGAAATGGTCTTTCCCTTTACATTTGTGGCATGTCTGTGTAGCCGGTGTGAATCGGTGAAATTCACTCCTCAAGTATCTAACAGGCCACCGCGTCATTTTCTTTGGGGTAGCTGGTAGTGGTGGCACTTAGGAAGTCAGAGTTGGCGTGTTCAATCCTCGGTAAAGGATGAACACGGTCCGGAAAACTCTGACGGAACTTGCAAGACCACGTCTGTTTGTTCCATTTGTTCCTCAACTCTCTCGCATTGGGATGATATTTCAAGGGAGCGTGCCAACGTAAGCCCTGGGCCCTCATCAAGAAGTCTACGTCGCACATAATGACTTTAGGTACAAAGTAAACGTTCAGGGCCTCGACTGCCCCCCCATAATCTGTTGCCTCTCCCGTGTCCAACAGGGTAGAGAAAATGTCCTGAACGTTGGCTCCGGCATGGTGTAGAAGTAAAGCTCTCCTCCGCTGTCTCGTCGCATCGTCGGCAATAATCAGTCCCTTGCCGTCTGCATACAGCTCATAAGAAGTTAGCCATCTAGTCCACCTTGACCCCAACGTGGCAGGTTCCGAGTAACACTCGAACTTCGGCAGCGCGTTGTTCTCAATACTGCTGACTGCACTAACCTCGTCGCCAATGTTATGGTTATGTATTTATCGGTCTCCTGAATTAAATGACCAGAGATTCCTTGGTGTTGCACCTGGCGTCAGCCTCTTTATTTCCCGCGCCACACAATACTACTTACTGACAACTACGATAGCCTAGTAATCCTTTCTACTATTATAGTTTACTACTCTCCTTTCTACGAAGGATGGTAGGCTGCTCTCATGTGTTCACTCCCATCCTTAAGAGTTGCTAAAGTGTTTTTCTATATATATTTTTAAGAATTACAATAACATTTATATCTAGATAAACTACGCTGGGCCTGCTGAACCTATACCTCTTCCACAGATACTAGTCAGGGAAAAATTACTTCTGTCTCTGAAGACCCTTAGGGCTGGTGGGATAAACGCTCTTTGTATAATCTGAGCACCTTCATTCACACGGTTGAAGAACGGGTATGCCATAATTAACATAATGGACAACACTTGTCAAGACACACTGCTTAGTTTAAGCCTTGTTTTATGTCAATTAACCAATGGCTTTTGAAAAAGGAAAAGTTACATAATTTTTTTGCTTGTTTATTTAAATTAATACATTCTTTGGAGATGAAGTAAACACATACATTAATTAATGCTGGGTCATATCGAGAAAAAAGTCTGCACTGATGTTTCCGAACACGGACGGAAAAAAAATGCTTTGCGGGCTGGAATTCACTCGACGGAACTGCCTTTTTACATTCTGTTTCCGCCTGTTCTAAATTATTTGCAACACACGTTAATTTTGCTCAACTTTAAGCCTGACACGGACAGGCTAGTTCAGAACTATAAGTTACCTTGTTTACTTTGCTAGAACTAGAATAAGCCACTTTATGACTTTGAGGACTTGGAGGTGGTGGGTTTGAACCCAGGTGGTCATCAGCCATGTGTAGCTCTGACCGTGGCGCGACCACGTCTGTTACATATACAGCCCTGCAGTGTCTCTTGTAAAATCCAATATCTTAATATTCCTCAAAGAAAACAGACGTTTTAAGGACTGTATTGTAGTGCCTCCCTTCCCGATCTATCCATTTTCATGCACCCAAATGTTCTAGACCCAAATTGTCTTGAAACTGTCTGCCAGCCAATGACTGCTGGAACACCTTTGCAAAAGAGCATTGTTAAAAAAGCGAGATGTCTGAACTAACCTGAGTGTAGGTGTCCTCTATATTTATATCCACAACGATCATGAGGAAAATGGCAATGGGGACACCAAAGTCCCCCAATCAAGCGACGGACCTGAAATAGAAAGTAGATCATGCTTTACAATCTTTCAACACAAACTCCATGTAAAGTGTTCAGCTTCACTGTAAAATACTAGTGCAATTCAAGGATTATGTTTGCTTACCTTTCCAGGCAAGAAGGTTCCATTCTTGAACTGTCTCAGAAAAAAGGCAATGAAGAAGCAACCTAACATAAGGCACATGGAGAGGAGGGCGGTGTTGGGGTAGGCTCGGTTGATGATGTTGGTAATAGTCGTAGTGTTCCCAGTACTGTTGTCAAAGATGTGGTCATGGATGACCACAGGGTGCCAGGGGTTTTCAACTGTTTTATTTAGATGATCATAGTTCAGGATCAGTGGGTGGGTATTGAATGTCTAAAAAAGAATACAGATATTGTAGTTTTAGATATATAAAATGTATTTAGAACTGCAAAATGTGGTTTTAAATGATGGCTGAAGACCATCGTGATTACAGAACTCACGTTCCTTTGAATATAAACACTCCTCCACATAAATATCACCACAAATATCAGCATCAAGAGTGAGGAGGACTCCTAGTCTCCAGTTAACTTGGGACCCCCACAACAATGCTCTATAGTTCCACAAGGCATTGTACGTTCCTGCATACTTGTCATGTCAGTTTATGTGTTATTGAACACTTGAGGTCAGTTTAAAGCAGCCTTAAGCCAGCGACAGATTGATCCAATACTTTATTCATATGAAATTTTTAATGATAATGATGAACTATGAATGGAAATATTATATGATCTTAAATAATTAATGTACAATAAAAACATACCCTGCCCAGCTTGGCGAAGGTCTCATAGATAAAGATGAGGGAGATGAGGATGGAGAAGATCTCTTGGGTGAAGCGTGAGATAAAGCGGACCAGAAAGCTGCCTTCAAAGGCTACGATTATTATCACAATGATCACCAGCCACACACCTACCCAAACGCGCCCCACAATGTACTCTATTTCCTGTGATTTACAGAACTGGGTGGGGAAAGAAGATGATGTTAGTCTGTGGCTGAATTACTTCTCAACCGAAACCATGAACATTACAATGTAGAGTTATTATTAACATATAGGACTTGGATGGAGCAAGTATTCATCTTCATCTTCTGAGACTTACATGTAACCTATTTAATGCAGCTTATGGATTGTAAATTAAAAAGTCAAAATGAAGTTTTTTTGGCATCACTCACAGCAAAGAATGCTTCCTCAAAAACAAGCAGTGGACCAGAGAAGCCAATGACCAAGACAGGCTGGGCAGCTACAAAACAGAAGATGATTCCCTGGATGCTGGTAGAAATTAGGAGCTCTGAGACCCCCATCATGTTGTCCACCTTATCAGCTGTAGGAGGGGTGGAAAAGGGTGGAGGGAGGGGAGGGGGGTAAGGGGTCTGTTTACAGACCTATACATACAGGGCGGGTATAGAATGAAATGCTCGCTACTTATGTGCCACATGCAGACAGCCTACTGTGCAGGAGCTTTGAAATATCCATGTCTAATTGGTCTAACACAGTGGTTCCCAACCCTGGTCCTCAGGGAACACCTGTCCTGCATGTTTTAGATGTTTCCATGCTCCAACACACCTGATTCAAATGAATGGGTCGTTATCCATCTTTACAGAAGCCTGCTTATGACCATTCATTTGAATCAGGTGTGTTGGAGCAGGGACACATCTAAAACATGCAGGACAGGTGTTCCCTGAGGACCCGGGTTGGGAACCACTGGTCTAACAGACTTATACGGTCCCCAGAACTTGAGATATTGTGAACTTTTGAGTCTGTGTTACTGACAGTAAAATACTGACACAGCCGTAAAGAAAATGACAAATGCAGTTATACATAGAGATTGCATTGAAATATACCAGCAGCGAGTCTGTAAATTATTTTGAGAATGTGGCAATATGCTTACGGAATCAAACAATGTAAATATTTAAAGAATGTACTGGTATATGCATCACATGCAATTGTATTCTCTACATGTTCATGGTAAACACATAACTCACACAAGCAAACACAAGAAAAAGATTGCAACAGTACCAAGCAGTCCCCCAAAGGTGATGGCAGGGGACAGGGCAGCAAAGTAGATGAAAATGACAGCAGCAAGGACTTGAGCATTGAGTGCATCTGTTATGTCACTCATGTAATACTGGTAGCGTCGTTTCACATCTCGTATCATTCCACCAAAAGGCTGACCAGTACGAGCCAGAGGATCCTCAGACGGCGTCACAACTCGTTTAGATACTGGGAAGACAAATTTCACAAATATTTAAACATTAGCATTGTATACCATATTTCTTTTTTTACAAATAGTTCTAATGGATTACAGTGAGAATGATAAAAAATGTAATTCCCTGCTGATATTGTACATTTTCCCACTGACAAATAAATGAATACTCATAACAAACTGAGATTAGGAGCACTCATAACAAACTGAGATTAGGAGGACTCCCTTTAAGAGTGTGCTCCTAATCTCAGCTCGTTATCTGTATAAAAAAGCAATAAATCAATTAGATTCTAAACTCTCCACCATGGCCAAGACCGAAGAGCTGTCCAAGAATGTCAGGGACAATATTGTAGACCTACACAAGCCTGGAATGTGCTACAAGACCTATTCAGAAAAACTCATGTCAAATATGTTATATATTAATTTGCATTTTAATGAGTGAAATAAGTATTGGCCCCTCTGCAAAACATGACTTAGTACTTGCTGGCAAAACCCTTGTTGCTAATCATAGAGGTCAGACGTTTCTTGTAGTTGGCCACCAGGTTTGCACACATCTCAGGAGGGATTTTGTCCCACAGATCTTCTCCAAGTCATTAAGGTTTCGAGACGTTTGGCAACTCAAACCTTCAGCTCCCTGCTGAGCCACTCCAGGACCGTAATGTGCTTCTTCTTGAGCCACTCCTTTGTTGCCTTGGTCGTGTGTTTTGGGTCATTGTCATGCTGGAATACCCATCCACGACCCAATGCCCTGGCTGAGGGAAGGAGCTTCTCACCCAAGATTTGACGATACATGGCCCTGTCCATCATCTCTTTGATGCGGTGAAGTTGTCCTGTCCCCTTAGCAGAAAAACACCCCCAAAGCATAATGTTTCCACCTCTGTGTTTGACGGTGGGGATGGTGTTCTTGGGGTCATATGCAGCATTCCTTCTCCTTCAAACACAGCAAGTTGAGTTGATGCCAAAGAGCTCAATCTCGGTCTCATCTGACCACAACACTTTCACCCAGTTCTCCTCTGAACCATTCAGATGTTCATTGGCAAACTTCAGACGGGCATGTACATGCGCTTTCTTGAGCAGGAGGACCTTGCGGGTGCTGCAGGATTTCAGTCCTTCACGGCATAGTGTGTTACCAATTGTTTTCTTGGTGACCATGGTCCCAGCTGCCTTGAGATCATTGACAGGATCCTCCCGTGTAGTTCTGGTCTGATTCCTCACCGTTCTCATGATCATTGCAACTTCACGAGGTGAGATCTTCCATTTGCGTATAATAACACCAACTATTTTCACCTTCTCACCAAGCTGCTTGGCGATGGTCTTCTAGCCCATTCCAGCCTTGTGTAGGTCTACAATATTGTCCCTGACATTTTTGGACAGCTCTTTGGTCTTGGCCATGGTGGAGAGTTTTGAATATTCCACTCATTAAAATGGAAATCAATTTATGAACATGCATTTTTCTGGATTTATTTTTGTTATTCTGTCTCATTGTTAAAATCAATTTATCATTAAAATTAGAGACTGATTATTTTTTTGTCAGTGGGCAAACGAACAAAATCAGCAGGGGAGCAAATTCGTTTTTCTGTCACTGTATTTCAGTGCATGTGCATCTACAGTAGCTTGTGGCTTGTTGACTAATATTGCTTAGAATGTGAATGTCCAAACCAAATGCAATAGGTTCTATTGGTGGAAAAGTGTTGATAAACATCTAACGTCTGCGAGGCTGGATGTCCAGACGAAGCGTCGGCTCCGAGGGACGGAGTCTGTCCTGCAGCAGCTTCTTCTGAAAGCCGATGATCGAGGAGAGCATCGCCTCGTCTCGGATTTCTGTAGGTGGAATGACGATGCTGCAGTCCATGAAGTAAGCTACAGCCTCAGTCAACTCATGGTTACTCTGTGCCTGGAACGCCCTTTGGTTGAACACCTTGGGTGAAGTGAAGGAAAATATTTTATGAGTATTTTTCTACATCATTTCAGATACTATAGATCTACACTAGTGTTATCAATAACTGTCGCCTGTTACGGTTATAATGGGTCTTTCAGTGTACATTTGTTTACTTTTAGAACACTACCATATGCCTATCAAAAAGCAAATGCTCCTGTCCTTTTATATTTTTCAGGCCACCTCAGGTGTGTTTTGCAAAGTCTTTGCAAAGTTCGTAGTAGGAGAAACTGATGGGATTGTTTGGTGGTTGGAGGAATGTCGCAAGTTTTAAAAGACAGTGAAAGAACAAACAATTTGAAAAATTGTTCCAAGCTACTATACCAAGGGCTGTTTTGACTGATTATTGTAATTTAATATTAGGTCATAGGATATAATTTATTTATCTTACCTGCGAATGTGTAAAATATTTGTGTTAGCATTGCCTCAGATTATCAGATCTGATTAACCCTATAAATCAAGCTGAAATTTGGAAATGGAATGTGCATAGTATTAGGCAGTAACATGTGCAGCAACAAGGAGCAGAGTTTGAAGTTGTATATTTCTATAGAATGCAAAGCTTTTCTTAAAATATTAAGGTGTTTTAGTGGAGAACAAATAACTAGATAACTGAGACCTCGGTCTGTCCGGGGAAGCAAGAATTTGCTTTTCATGTTGTGGGTTGACAAATATTCTTTACACTTAGGAAAACACATGCAGGCTTGTTTATTTATAGGATTTGTGAAGGGGATAGTATGTTTCAAGAGGACAGGAGAAGTGGGGAGAGAGAGAAGGGGGATGACATGCAGTAAAGGTCCTGGGCCAGTTTTATGCCCAGGCCACCATGGTGAGGCCTCAGCCCAACATGGTATGCCTGTTAACCCAGACAAGATTCCTTTGCGTCTACTTTCCTACATACATACAGCCCAGAACTCAAAAGTTAGTTAACTGAATTCAGTGCCAACTCCGTTCATGGTCATTTATTTTGTAATGTATTTATGTAATTATATATTTGTGTACTCTTCATGTCTGCATTCATTCCTTAGTTCTGTGTGTTAGATCCGTGATAGGTTATCAAAATGCTAGGTTTTGGGTTTGTTTGTTATTTTTCACAGTTTATGTGAGTGACAGCAATAGCGGGCGGTGTGAATGGGAAGCAAACACTATTCTTGTGGATGTCTAACGCTTTGCTGTCAATAAGCACAATTGTTCAAGCACAGGTAGAGACTATTTATAAGCTCTCTTAAATGTTTTATACATATTATTGTTTAGTTAATATATGCATATAAATATAACTAATACAGATAAACATAATCATCCCTGTGGTGTTAAGTTAACTATTTTTTCAATCTGTGTATAATCGTGTACAAACTCAAAACATTAATTCTAGACCTAAAACCTCTCATCATAAATCCTACACCAAATCTCTAAAGCAAGGCATTTCAAAAACCTTTCATTAAAGATTAGGATTTTTAATATATATACTGTTTATAAAGACAGTGGATAAAGGTGAGAAAAATATGTGGTCTGTACTGTTCAGTGCTAATAATTTCTAATGCTGTGTGTCCACTACAATTACTACCAATTAGAACAGCTATAAGGCCAGCATGCTATCTCTGACACCACTAATACCATCATCTGCACTACAGCTTGCTTTTCTCCAGGTACACCACAAGGTCTGCCTATGATCTAATGCAGTTGCTTTGGTCTGTGGATAACCACGCCCCTCTCATTTGCATGTAGGATTGGAAATAAATACAGTACAGAAATAAATGTGGCATTAGGAAATAAAAGTTCCATAAAATAAAAAAATGCACCTGCCTACCTCCAGTCTCTCCTTCAGCCTTACACCCCCACCCGCCACCTTTAGTCTTCTTGTGACCACCGTCTGGTGGTCCCACCTCTCAAGAGCGCCCGCTCCCAACCCAAGCTGTTCTCCTGTCTGGCCCCCCCCGATGGTGAAATAATCTCCCCACCTCCATCAGAGACACTGACTGTTTCCCCGCCTTCAAGAAAAGGCTAAAGACACTCTTGTTCTGGGAGTACAACGGTACACAAGAAAGATTTGTCGGATCCGATGTTAGTTTATCTCCTCCAGGAGCACAATGACACTTCTTAAGGACTTGTTGCACTTTATGGTTAGTTGTAACTGAGTTAACTACTTGTACTCGCTGTAAATTATATTATTGTTGCTTGTTTTCCTAAAAGTACACTCTTGCACTTTTGAGGTTCTTGTTGTTTAATTTGTAATTTGTTTAACTACATGCTTTTTTGTTTCTTCCCATTGGCACTTATTTGCTTATCACAATGTATGCTCATGTTTGGGGCTATCTCGTTGTTTATGATCATTGACCTATGCACTTTTTGTAAAGCTCTCTCTTGAAAGTCGCTTTGGATAAAAGCGTCTGCTAAATGAATAAATGTAAATGTGGCATTAGGAAATAAAAGTCCCATTAAATAAATATTGTCTTTTGAAAAAAGTATTGTTGAAATAAGTACATGTATTTCTATATTTATTTAGGTAAATGGATTCAGCTTTATATTTATATGATGCAATATTTATATATGTATTGCCACTTATTCATTTATTTATTAACCCATTTATTTACCTATATATTTAATTGAACTAAATATTAGTTAATTATTTAATAATGATTTAATTTGGATTCAAGCGGCCTTCCATAGATTGCAGCCACTCTAGTCAATGGTGCAGTTCAAACACTTCTGCGTTTCAGAAGCGTCCCAGACGTGACCTTCCGCGCAGCTTCGCCAGAGATAGGTAGCTTTTCAATTTTTTAATTCGCGTCCAAGCCGTAAGGTAAAATACAAAATAAAAGTCAGAAAGTCGGGGGCCTTTTCCATTAAGCAAGTTAACCAAATAAATTGGAAAGTAACTTACATGCCTCGCTTTTTGGAACATGCCCCTGGTCACTTCAAAGTAAAAACACATTGTGCATTAAAACACTTTGTGCAGACTCCCGATCATAATCCACTTTACTACATCGGTGAAAGTTTCGCAATGGACAAACTCCTATCATACATGTTGTATTTGTATAATGTAGCAGAGTATGGATAGACTGGCATGGAAGGACTGTTTGGGGGAGTGGCAGTAATTGCTTTATAGGTGTGGCTGCCGGTCCTGCCATTAATTGACCCTCAGCGGCCACGGAGAGGAGAAAAGGGAGGGTTGGTAAGGGTGGAGGAAGTGAACACAGACAGGAAGCAGACCGTACACGACCGCTCGACAAGGGACGTCTGGTTCAAATACGATGTTGATGATGTTGGTTACCGAGAGTCGAATGTTAAAGTCTAAAAGTTGTTATCCGCTGTATCTACTAGCTGTCCCCGGGTGATTGACAGCCGATCCCCAAAGCTGCGCTGCAACAGAGAAAGAGGACTCAGTCGTCAACTGGTTCGCTTCATCTCGTTGGGGTGACCCAAAGTGTGCAGTGGACCTCACCCTTAGTACGGAAAGGTCAGAGGGGAGGGAGCTGTTTGGCCACAGTGGTAATGTAAGACATTATGAAGGATTTGGCAGTATGTTGAATAAAGATGTTGTAGTTTTTCCACCTGAGATGTCCTCTCATATCCAGCATGGTTTGACACGTTTATAGATCAGCTTCGATACGATACAGTAACGATTCCATAAGACTAAAACAATTTGGTGCAATTAAGTTTGAAAGTGAAATGACTCGGATTCAGTATAATTTACTACATTAATGCGCAAATTAATTTAAAACTGTACATTTTCATTGAGTAAACCTTTGATCTAAAGCATTGTACAGGGGGAGATTTGAACCTGTGACCTCTAGATCTGTTAGGGTGGTGTTACGACTTAGCAATAGCATCCTCTCTAAAAACGTTCACACTTTTTGGAAACTAACTAGCGAATGCTGCAGATGTGTTTGGCCTACTGTGGTCCATTTTTTGTATAGGAGTGTTCCAGTATCAATAAATATCATACAGTTGAAGCTATGTTAACAGTAAGTAATTACTGGAGAACTATTTGTCAGCATGTGAAAACATTTACAAGCTGGCACGCAACTTTAATACATAAATGTTCATGTACAGAAATAAATACACTTTCTGTTTGAATTCTGTTTGGGAATTTTAATTTAAATGAATATGAAGAATAAAAAAATATTAATGAGAAAGATTTAGACAAGAACCTTTATTTACACAATTACACCTAAGTCAATTTAAATTATATTGTGAATTCAGCACGCCTCTCAATGCTTAACCTACTTTGTGGCAAACTTTTTGAACGCTATGCAAACTTACCTGAGATGGCTTAAAAAAAGTAAAATACCCAGTACATTTGGTTTTAGTTTGTGGTGAAATTCTGGCAGCAAGTTCCAGACTGAGAACCTCTCTGGTCTTGAACCATGATATCTTGCTCATCAAGACATTGCTTTTGTTCACCTTTAAGTTATATGTGAGCAAAGTGCAGTCCTGAATGCACCCTTTTACAGGAAACTATTGGCAATAAAATTGAATATAAATAAATACCTACAGTAAGCCTAAGAGGAAAAGAGACATGCCTCGCACCCTTATTTACACAAATAAAGAGGTGTAATCCCCTTTGTGTAAACTCAGTTCTATAGTTTTATATACACTTATATATAACACGATAAAACTGTTCAATTATTATATAAACTTACATAACTACGTTCTATTTTAATGGAAAATTATTCTCTATTTCTCCCTTGTCTTGCTCACTTGTTTACATTCTTTCATTCAAGCACTCACTTTGTCAGCCATTAGCACTGCCATAGCTCGTCCAGTCTCATGGTAGTCCATGTCACTCTTGCTTGGGCCCACCAGAACAAAAACAAATCGGACTGGCACAGGGGCTTCCAGAGCCGAGTCCAGGACCACTGCCTCCTTCAGACGCACAAATGCCATTGTAGGGCGTTCCAGGAAGTCAAGAGCTCCTGGACTCACACACACACACACACATACATACACACCCACACACACCCACACACACACAGTAGTCAGGTAAGAAGAGCATACAGGACAACAGGGCACCATTATTTGACCAAAAGTTGATAGCATGATATGCATAACTGAAGGCAGTCCTGTTCATCAGTGAGATCATGTCATCACATATGTTTACCTACCTACAAGAACCATGGAGGCTTCTATACTGTCAGATACATCTCTCTGAAAAAAATATTTATGATAACAACTTTGAATACATTTGCACTTTTAGTGTGTAGACTAGTGAGTGAAGTGCCACAGCACACTACTGAACTTACCATCTCTTTAACTGAGAAGGTCTGCATCTCCGTTCCGGTCGTCAAGGCTTGGCTCTCTTGAGTGCTTGATTCACTAAGCAGAAATAATTCTACATTGAATTTGCCTGAACTATCCATTAGATTCAATACTGGGATAAAAACTAGTAGCTCTAAAAAAGAACAACCAGATAAAAATATTACTTCAAGTTAGTTAAGGATACTTATGCTAGTCTAGTTACACCTGTATTATCATATTTGACCTGCGGTTCTGCAGTAGAGCTTTGAGGACCCCGTCCCGGTCACCAGACCTGATTTCCTTCTTGCTGACTAGAGCATCCACCATTTTCTCAGCTATACTGGATAGACTGCTCTCTTCACGATCCAACATCACTACACCTGAAAACATAATTACCACAGCAAATGTCAAATGTGTGGAAGTCTCAATAGAAATGTAAAGATGCACTCCGTGAGTGAGAAAGAACGTGTGTAGAAAAGAGGTTGGAGCCAGATTGAAAATGGAAAGAACTGTGTTTGAATACCTTACAGTGTACTGCCAGATCATTAAAATGTATAATATATGAAAAACATTTGCCAAATACACATTGGCAATAGTGAACCTACTATCTGCAAAATGGTCTTAGATTTCAGGTCTGCAATCTGCGCTGGTGAAAAATGATTTTAGATTTCAGGTCTGTAATCTGCGCTGGTGCAAAATGGTGTTAGATTTCAGGTCTGTAATCTGCGCTGGTGCAAAATTATTTTAGATTTCAGGTCTGTAATCTGCGCTGGTGCAAAATGGTCTTAGATTTCAGGTCTGTAATCTGCGCTGGTGCAAAATGGTTTTAGATTTCAGGTCTGTAATCTGCGCTGGTGCAAAATGCCCTGCAGTCAGTCTGTGTGTTAATTAAATGGATGGAAACAATTTATTAATTTATGCATGATCTACATGGCAAATAGATTAATAGAAAATATGAATATATATTAGTTATATAGTATATATTATCTATAGTATGTTGGAATAACAACTCCTGCAATAATGTCATTGCAGGATAATATTACACTACATTGTTTTTTAGTAATGTAAATCATACATGTATTTTATAAAGACCAATTTCAAGAAAGGATTGTATCATTGAAAATCCATAAAACTTTTCAGCGCTTTATTTAAGCACTGGTTGCGCACATTTAAATCGACTAGTACTGCATTGAATTATGTACAATAGATTAGAATAAATATATGCATTCTATGAAATGCTGACACTACACAAAATGATTGCAGTTGTGGGATAGAGTTTAAAGTTAAAGAACTCCAATATATCTACTCTATCTTGGAATAATTTATAATTCTAGCACCACTGAATTGAGGTGAGAGAGCGTGTTGCTCTCCAGTAGGTTAAAGAAGTACTTTAAAGTACTCCATTCTGAAATCTCAAGATGCAGTTACTTAGAATGTGAGACTGAGTATCATGTCAGAGCCAAAGTAGCTGTGTCTGTGTGTTTGTAATATGCGCCGTGAAAGCAAGGGAGACGAGAAGTATTCTGTAACACCTAGACTTCTAAAGGCCAGTTTGGGGACTGTCCAGCAAACGGTGTCAAGATGATAAAAAAGCAAGGCTTTTATAGTGCAGTTGAATCCTGACCTGTGTTCATGGTGCGTCGGAGCTGGATCAGGCTCTTGAATGTTAGGTACGAGATGTGTGAGGGTCCCCATCCTCCAGCATCAGGGTTGTAGTTCTCTTCATAGCCCATCCATCGGCCAGTCTCCTGCCAGTAGCCCTGCTGGTCCTGCTCCTTCATTAGCTCGTTCAATTCCACATAAGACTGAAGAAACATGCAAGTACTAAAAATGACATGATTTAGACAATGACATATTTCCAGCAACACCAAGGTTGAAGCCATGTGTTCCGTTGGCCAATATGTGAATGGCATGTTCCTATTTTTTTTTATGTAAGCCAAACACATCTACTCTGGACATTGCAGCACAAAACAAGTTTACTGGTTGAGCAATGATTTGGGTAATTTTGAAAATGTACTGTTCTTCATGATAGCCATTTGATATTCTTTGCATGAGTTCTCTGTGCGAAGTTCTCTGTGCAAAGGCTCAAGACACACTTGTTCCGGGAATACTACGGTACCTAGGAAAGATTCGCTGGACATGATGTTAGTTTTCTCCAGGATCACTCTTACTGAGAAACTTGCTGCTCTTGTTGGTTAGCTGTAACTGATTTAAAATTCTTGTACTCGCTGTGAAATTAGTTGTTTTTAGTAGGCTTCAACCATTCCATGACAAAATAATTATAAGGTTTTTAACACATAGCCTACATTTAAATATTAACTCATTTAGGTTTTTGTCATGGATTAGAGTCAGCATTCTGCAACCAAAAGGCAATGGCTTCCGTTGACTAACTTACTAGCCAGCTAACGTGCCAGCCGGCTACACTTGGTGTATGGTGCTATGGGTGCTTTATTTATCTGGCTAACTTGCTATTGTTTGTCTGTTTTTTCTTCCTTTTTCCTAAAAATACAAGCCAGCCAACTACACTCATGAATAGGGTTCAAGTAAAAATCGCTTGTATTATAAAAATGTGTTGTTTAGGCAGACAGAAAAACAGACACTGTTAATTGGCACCTCTAATGAAACGTGAAACATTTGTACAGTCACAGCCAAAAGTATTGGTACTGGCAAATTTTTTGTTTTGCAAAGTTTGCTGGATCAGTATTTGTAACTTGTTTTTATGGTATACTGGAAAGAAATTATGCACATTTCATATGTTTTAAAGGCTTTTATCAGCAAAACCATTCAGTCAGAACTGCTCACCTGGCTGTATCTGTGTTAGCTTCTAAATGACAGTATACCCCAAAAATGTATTTGTGAATTGCCAATTGAAAGGTTGTCCAGAAAGTAAGTCCTTGCTTGATGACGCCTTAAGCAATGGAAATCAGGCTAAACCGTAGACTTAGTCTACACACCAACAATTGTAGCTAATAACCTTTCAGCTGTAACTACTGAAATAAAGTATCCACTTTAAATATTGTCTTAGTGTGGTGGCAAATACTGCTGTAATTCTGCTACAACATTAGATTGCCAGCATTTCATCCAAACTGAAATCCATGATGCTCTCCTGGCCGTATTGGCATTCGCAATCTTTCGCTTGTCTCCTTATCTTTAATGTGTTTGTCATAGAAAGCAATCCACTTTGTAGGACTATACATTTTCAATATTATTGTCATATACAATATAATTGTCTTCCTCTTAGTTATACTAGCCAGCATTTCATCTATAGAGACAACCCTGTTGTTCAAGAGCTTAGTTGAGCTATGATAAATGATGGGTAGCCTGTGGTGCAGCTCAACGCTATCTATAGTGCCTGCTCAACTTGTCTGAAAGGGATCCATTGCGAAACTAGAGGAACATTTTTATCCCCCAAGTGTTTATCCTATCAACGTCAACCCCAGGGATACTTCACTCCTTTGGGTTCTGAAAAGGACACCTGCAAAATTTGAACTTTGCACAGTGCCCGGTCCTCGAGATAATCGTGGGGAACTTGCTGCCCTAAAATTCCATTATAAAAATACACAGACACACACACAGATTTCTGGCAGATTAGATAGATTTGTGAGAAGTGGGAAAGGGAATTAAGCACCTTCCGCAAATCAATTTGACTGACACAGACAGACCGATAACTGTTTAAAACTATTCAAGCAAAATTCCAGTTACAGTCCATTTTGCCAGTACCATTTGTCAAACAACATTGTTTACTTTAGACAGCACCAAATTGTTGCTGCTTTTCCAAAACTTAATCCAAGATGACCAGGTTCATGACGTTTTTATTAGCATGTCTGATATTTATGTGCAACAGTAGTGATGTTTAGTTTTTATTGAAAAAACTAAGAAAAATTATGTTAAAAAGGGGACCTGTCAATTTCCTGTTTCAGGTATTATACTTCAGAAGGCTTTATCAAATGGTAAATCAAATGTAAAATATATATCCATATTTGCTCGATCTGCTGAGTAATAAGTAAAAAAAGTAAAAAAAGTTAAAAAAAGTTAAAAAAAGTCAATGGTAGCTATAATTTTCAATGTATTAAAGATGAGATCATGTGAGACTGTGATCACTCAAGGGGACCTCCTTTAGAACTTTCAATAAAGTGTTTGTTTTCTACACAGCGTGGACACAGTCCCTCAGACATGGAGAGAGGAAAGTGAGGAGGGAATTGACCAAGGCACCATCATGCTCTGCTTGTGGTCACGACAACGATGATGGCCAGTTGTGTCTATAATGTAAACATGGTGGCAGGGTGACTTTACACAACATTGTGACTTTTCGCCAGGCTTGTCACAAGCGTCCGATGCTGTATTTCTCCACCAATTTCCGATATAGAGATGATTGATGACTTGCTGAGCATGTTTGGATTTTAAACACACAACTTGTGCCTGTGGCTTCAAAGAACAGTGGAGTGTGTTTGACTTAGAATGTTTATTACGTGTGTAATTGTATCCCTGTGTTTGCATGGGGAATATTTTTGTATGTGTATAATAGTGTATTATGTTCTACTGTGGCACAAGAAAAAATTATTGACACTTCCTCTATTTTCTACAATTTTCGACTCTTTTTCAAGCCTCCCATGAATAGGCACACTAATTTAACCCATCAAAGCCACCGTGTATTACAACCTCACCTGACACTCTCCTCTGGGGTTGGCGTTGGTATTCACGTTAAGAGCAGCTGGAACACAGGAAGAGAGAAATAATGTTTTAAGATGGACTATCATCTTCACAAAAATTGGGTGCAGTAGAATGTATAAAAAGTTCAGTCTGAATTAAAAGAGACTATTAACATCACTATATACAGTCACAGTAGAATGTATAAATAATTGAGGGAATTTGGGATTAGTACATTTTTGGGCGGATTCAGATGATATGGTTTGTTTTGGCACATGCATTATCTGCAACATTCCATCCTCCTTGTTACATAAATTCTCAAATGGCATATCATTACATCCAGAAATCCTTCTCTGTTGTATCTGACAACAGCATGTCTTTTTTACAACACAAAACAAAGCAAAGTCAAGGTTAGAAGAGACAGATCTGACTGACTAGACTGTGTTCTTGGTGTGTATCTGCACGTGCCTGTGTTTACAAAATCTGAAATGCCCGACACTGGGTGAGTGAAGAACAATCCAAAATGCCTGCTTTGCGAGAATGTGTGGACTTCTGTTGTCATAGATTTTTTACAAAGAACACATTTTATTAAATGGAGTTAGGCCTGAAAGGGTTAACTAAAGTTCGGGAGGAAGGTGGCACACCAAGACTCCTCCTTCTCCAATCAAACTAATACGCATCAGCCCAGTATAGCACGGAAGAACGTGACCAAACTCCCCTTTGTCAATTAAGAGTTCTGTATAAAGTATCTTCCATTCCTCTGGTCCCTGTGCTAGCATGTTGTTGTTGTTGTCACCCTCCCACCCTTCCTTCTCTGCTTCTTCCTGTCATCTATCCAGGCTTCCCGGGGGATCTGCTTGAGCTGCTGCTCAGCCGTGACCCATTAGGACTCTCCGCCACACCCCGAGTCCATTCCCGGAACCCCAGGCCCGGCTCTGCTACTGGCCCTCCACGCTCAGGCTCGCTCCAGCCTCGTCCACCATTGGGCTTGGCTCTGCTACCAGCTCTGCTTCAATAAAAGCTATCTATTCAATCTATGGTGCGATTACTGAACTTGTGAACTGTATTGAAAGACATAGTTTCTTTCATGGTTTAATTGTTTCTATGACTTTGCTGTGTGTTAAATAAAGTAAAACAAATGCCCCAAATAATTGGACCAGTTTATGACTTGAGGGAGCTGTGCCCACTGCCTGGCAGCCAAGCAAAAATACCAAACAAGCTTACCATTTTTGGGGCCACAGTGATAGTATGGCTTGCTAGCATAACACGTTTATTAGGATATACTCTAATTTCACTAGCAGTGCATTCCGAGTAATATTTGTACACTATGTTTTTGAATGCTATATTTGCATTTCACTTGTGTGCATTAGCTGCAATTCAAGCATGAGCAATATGAGCTTTGGATAAGAGCGTCTGCTTAATGACTAAATATAATAAACACATTTTAAATGCTGAACCTCTTTGCCCCTCCAACAATATGAGGTAAATAGAATTACTGTCTCACTGTAATGTATCCATCATATTTGGTGTCTAATGAATTCAAACATTAAGATTAAAGCTACAACAGCACCCAGAACACAACAGCAACCAAACATAGTGACATTATCCCTATCTGAAATACAGTATAAATCCTATCAACTATTGTTTACATTTCCTTTCCACTCCTACTACTGTAACTTGTTGCATACATACATGAAAGTAGAACCGGTTGGAGAAGTGAATTCTGAATTTCAACCGACCAGGAGAAATACTGAGGAAACATGAGTACATGATTCTCAACACAACTGTATAATAGGATTGTAAAAGATGTAAAGGCTGTGTACATGTAATTGGTGTTATGGTTGCTATTTACTTCACTTTTTTTTGAGGCTTTTTACAAACCCAGACTTAACACAAGAAGAAGAACAAAAGAAAATCTACAGGATCTGACTGACAGTCCCCTCCCTCAGCTCCCTCAGCTCATCTCAGTGCACAACAGAGATGTGAGAACAGTCTATCAATCTGTCATTTTAAATTGCGTTTTTTGTTGTTGCAAATCTACAGGTGTTGCTATTGCATTTACATTTACATTTATTAATGTAGCAGACGCTTTTATCCAAGGCGACTTCCAAGAGAGAGCTTTACAAAAGTGCATAGGTCACTGATCATAACAACGAGATATCCCCAACATTGCAAGTAGTCAAACATGAATCATACATTGTGAAAAAAACAAAAATAAGTGCCAAAGGGAAGAATCATAAGAGCATGACGTTAAACAAGTTACAATTGAACAACATGAACCTTAAAAGTGCACGAGTGTACCTGTGAAAGAGCAAACAACAGTAAACTACCTCACAGCAAGTACAATAATTTTAAATCAGTTACAGCTAACCAACAAGAGCAGCAGGTCTCTAACTAAGAGTCCTTGTGATCCTGGGGGAAACTAACATCATGTCCAGCAGATCTTTCCTAGGTACCGTTGTATTCCCTATTGGTTTATTTAATTATGTTAGGCAAAGCTCGTCACCACATCATCAAGAAGTAGCTGATGGAGCTTCTGTGTGATGACAGCTGTCCACTTACAGTCAAGTGGTCTTATTTAGACCACTGCAATCTCTAGTGTTATATTTCATACATTATTATAAATCATTGATTTTTGTGGAAGTTTCATTGTCACAATACTAGGAATAGGACAATAATATGCTTTATTATTGAATTAACTATGTATGATATATTATATTTTTACTGACCGATTCTTGTGTTAGTACATGATAAGAGTAACACAAACAAAAGTGATTTAAAAGTTTGTCCTTACCTGCACACCTTGATCCAACCTCAGACTAGGGGAATGACTTTTCAGAACGGAAGCCAACTTTATAAACAGAGTGTAATTTCCGACTTGTAGGATGAATGGAACACATACACACACAGAGGGCATGTGTTCCTCATCTCACCCATAATATTGATAGTAAATAGGGCTCTCGATAACTATGGACCAGACGTACTGTCCCATTATCCCACCTCCATCTTATCATATTTGTTGGTCATGTTTGGGATAAATAAAGGCTAGGGGCCACCCTAGACTTGTTCACCTTCAAGATCCTGATAGATGTTGAAGCTTTGAAAGAAGGAGTCTTTGTCATCCTCCTCCATTCCTTCCTCATCCTGTCCCATTGACATTTTATGGCAGTAAGATTCCCCAAACTGAGACCTGTGTGACAAAGACCAGGTTAATGTGAACCATCAAATGTAGATGTCTGTCATTAAACAGTTTAAAGTGTGTCATGAAAGGTAAAATTAAAAAGTGCCTTTTACATGCATGCACATACACATGTATTTTAACAAAAAAAGTGCAGTCAGTATGAAGAACTCCATGATTCTGGCGTAGCAGAATGGGCAGTCAGTTTCTTAACATGAACAGTTTAGCTGTAGTGTACTGCATCTTCAGTTTTTATACTAAATGGGCCAAAATGGCCATTTAAAAAGTACAATTTTTCTTGAAAATTCAATAATCTACCGCAAGCAAAAAGTGGTGGAGCGATGAAGGCAGAAGCCCGTCATCTACTTGGGGGGACTGCCCTAACAGCAGTTACAAATAGTGAATGTGTTTCTAATAAACCATTTTTGAATGTTGTACATGTTGTAAAATTATACAATTTAAGTATTAATTTTCACTACATAAATATACATATTGATTCACAAATTTGAAATTGTATGCTTTTCAAGTTTAATCTGTCTATGTTCTGAAATACTTTTGATGAATATCTTGTCATTATGATCTTTTATACATTATTTTTAGACATTAAATCTGTGAGTATTAGTATGTGTTTCCGGAAATTGTCACCTGCACCTTTTGTTATGTACTATTTTGTGGCTTGTACTTCCATCTCGAGAATCAGGATAAGTGACCGGGGCTGTGCACACTGTACAGCTGTGTACTAAATATGCTAAACATTATGAATAACAATAAGGTGCTGAGTTGATGTTAGTCAGTTAGTTAAAAACGTTGTAAGCAATTACAGATTTGCCGTTGTGGCAGTCTCAGCCATTAGTTAATGTATTTTCAGAAAGGTGACATGCACAGGAAGAGTGCTTTTTATATATATCAAATAAATAAATGTTGGTTCTGCTGTATTGTACTAAAATTTCGCTCTGATATTCACTTACATTTTCAGAATGCTGAAGTGTTTTTAGTCTGTAAAAAAAGAAAGAAGCATTACAAATGGACAACTAATGGAGTGTTTTATTGTTTTATGATTAAATATGTCTTAGACTTTCATCAGTTTCTCTAAACTTTGTAGAAGACCAAAACAATGAAAAAGGATCCATGTGTGGAGGATGTGATGTGGTATGATTCTAATGTTCTAATGTACAACCCCAAAGCAAAGACAAATTATCCTGTCATTTTTACCAAAAAAGTACTGATTGCCATAAAAAAGGGTTTTGACATATACAATAAATAGATTTATAAACACATTGAAAAACATATATTAATAAACACATATTAAATTAAATCTACCTTAGGCAGAAGTGTTCAGATGTGGCCCCATGCAGGTGTGTAGCTCATTCTGTGTGGGTCACTGATGAGACTGCATGTACGTCCAGCCTTTAGGGGACTCTCTTTGGAGGGTCTCAAAGAGTCTCCCTAAACACTGAATCCAGGTCTCTAGTTCAATTTTCAAGTTATCATATAAAAAAGATAGAGAATGAACAAACTGGTTCCAAGACAGTGCTTAAACACAGGCCTCCATGGATGAGTTGAAAGATAAAATGTCCAGGGGCGTCCATTATCACCATCTTGCATCTGGCTCATACAGTCAGCTATCCCACCAGCGATCAACCCCTCCCTAACCACAGTCCACCCCACAGAGGGGCCATACGAAAGAAACACCACAGAGGTAACGAACTCAGATAGATGGTCAGATGTAGGCGTGCATGCTACATTAGTCAGGGAGGTAGATTACATTGAAGTATCTTTAAGCAGTATTCTGTGAGATTCTCTGTGATCTCTAAGCATCATCATTTTTTTCAGTCATTCCGGTTATGTTCAGCACTTCAGATAATATAATTAATTTGACGTAAAAGGCCAAACCCTATCTCACCTAGTCTTGTCTATACCATTAAGTTTGTGGTGTATTAGAGTTTTCTCATCCAAATGAGATGGACTGTTTGAAGTTCCAGCACCTTGTGTACATAGTACTGTTACGGTACAGCAATGTACGGACCTTAAAACGGACTTGTGAGGCAAAGGTTTCAAAAGGTATGTGTTTAATGTCGTAGCAGAGTTCACAATCTGGCAAAGTCTGGATGGTAAGCAGGGTTTACATAGATCGTTGATTGCTCATCTGCCACAGGTGAGGGGGTTGTCTGTCCCGGGAGACTCCGCCCAAATCTTGGAAAGAGAATAGAAATCTCGGAGGAGGGATGCATCCAGGACAGAAGAATGAGGAACCCAGGAGCGCTCCTCCAGGCCGTATCCCTCCCAGTCGACTAGATATTGGTAGCCCCTGCCACGGCGGCAAACATCCTGAATGTGGTTCACTGAAAGCCGGGTGGTCATCAATGACACGGGCGAGAGGAGGGGAATTCGCCGGAGGGCTGAGAGGACTGGATGAAACCGGCTTGAGGAGGGAAACGTGAAAAGATGGGTGGATCTCAGGGAGGCAGGTAACTTAAGGCGAACAACAAAGGGATTTATGACCCTATCAACAACAAAAGGGCCAACGAACTGAGGTGCCAGCTTCTTCGAGTCCACTTGAAGGGGAAGGTCACGTGACGACAGCCAAACCTTTTGTCCAGGCTGGTAAGCTTGGGACGGCCTGCGATGATAGTAGGCAACGGGGCACCAGGAAACAGTTCAATGGCGCAATCATAAGGGCGGTGAGGAGGCAGGGACAGCGCTCTGCTTGTTGAACACCTCACCGAGACCATGGTATTCAGGGGGCACAGCAAATAGTTCAGAAGGACTAGGTGGTGGGGTGTCTGCTTGTGTGCTGGAGATCATGGCCGACCGAAGACAGTTGGAGTGGCAGAACTCGCTCCAGCTGACAATCTTGTCGGCTGTCCAGTCAATGTGTGGGTTGTGTCTCTTACCAGGGAAGACCCAAAACCACCGGGGCATGTGGTGAAGAAATGACCAAGAATTTGGTGACCTCCCTGTGGTTTCCAGACACCACCAGAGTCAGTGGAACAGTGAGGTGAGTGATTCTGGCTAATCTCTCTCCATGAGGGCAATCTAAGGGCTCCATAGGGATGTTAGCCCGAGAGACGATGCTTGAGTCAATAAAGTTGTCATCTGCTCCTGAATCGACTAATGCGAGAAGAGGAATGGACTCACGTGACCATAGTAGGGTGCAATGGAGCCTTTGGGGGGATGTAGACTGGAGAGAAAGAGTGTGGCTCACCAGAACCGATAGATAGACAGAATCTGCTTACTGGTGAACCCTCTCTTTTGGCAGCAGGGGGAACATGTTGGTGTAATGTCCCGCTTGTCCACAGTAAAGACATAGCCCGGACCTTTACCGACTTTGGCGTTCGGCAGGTGTAAGACGAGCCCGACCAAGCTGCATAGGTTCCTCTCCGGCAGATGGTCCAGGGGGACTGGAAGGCACAGGAGAAGGTGCAGCTTAAAGAGAGAGAAGAAACGGTGGGGAGTCGTGAACACGAGATGTAGGCTGTTGCATGGCTCTCTCCCTTCTCCTTTCTCTAAGCCTGTTGTCAAGGCGGGTGGCTAGGGAGATAAGATCCTCAAGTGAGTCTGTCTCATCTCTGGCAGCTAGCTCTTCCTTCACGTTGTCGGATAGCCCCTCTGATAGCCGTGTCATCCCAATCACTCTCAGCAGCTCAGATACGTCTATGGCATATTGTGCGGCGGGAGACGAGCCTTGAGCGAGTGACAGTAGCCTTTTAGCTGCTTCCTTGCCCTTAAGAGGGTGATCAAATATCTTCCTCATTTCCAAAGTGAAAACAGCATAGGAGTCACACACAGGTTGTTCTGTTTGGAAGTGATGTTACGCTCGATACATGCTCACAAAGCGGTACCGACCTTTCAAAACAATTGGTACTGACACAAACGTGTCGAGCGTGGCTTCAAATGGGCAAAAACCACGTGATCACCTGTCGAAGTGTCAAAGTGACGTCCGAAGCTTCGGAACGGGGGAGAACGGGAACATAAATATTATGAATATAAAATAGTAAAGACGTTACGTTGTCGATAATACAACAAGATATATGATAACATATTTTTGACACTTACACATTTGTCACATAACCTTAATTTATTTTTATCAAGTTGTCAATGACGATTGTGAGACTGACGTCTCGAGGACTTGACGTCATTTGATTATGGAAGGCCAACTGTGCCAAAACGTCAAAATTTGCGTGCGTGTACAGACGACGTTCATTTTTGATGCTTGTACACGTTTTGACGTCTGTACACGTTTTGACGTCTGTACGCGTACATTTTTTGACGTCTGTACACGTTTTGACGTCTGTACACGTTCATTTTTGACGTCTGTACACGTTTTCACGTCTGTACACGTTTTGGCGTCTGTACACGTTCTTTTTGACGTCTGTACACGTTTTGACGTCTGTACACGTTCATTTTTGACCTATCATTTAGTATTTGGGACAGTCCATTTGTGTGGGGGAGAGCCACTTGTGCGGTTGATCCGGTATCACACTCTAGTCCAGTAGGTGGCGGTGATTCACCTATAGGGACTACCTTGTTTGCTAACCGGCATTAAAATAACCAAAGAAGAAGACTGAAGTTGTGTGTGTGATTTCGAATTCTGTTGAAGGCAGATCTCAGAAAATGTCGACCACTAACTTTCTGAACAATTGTGCCCAGACATTTACAGAATGTATTCGACTTTTATCTTCAGATAAATTATTTAGCGATTTAGCGAACTTAAATGTATACCTTTTTCGAAATATGAATGATATAATATACAAACATCTTTTTTTCAGTAGCTTACAAAATAGCCTACAGTTGTTG
>CAEFZP010000930.1:0-50000 GCA_903064625.1 Mallotus villosus
GGTGTGTGGTGGTGTGTGATTTTCTCTGCTGCTTCCTTAGACCCTGTAGCAGTGTCCAAACACTATTAATGTGCGTGTCTGGAACCGCTCTCACCTGACAACACCTGGCAACGGAATGGTGGAGGGCGGAGGAGGGAGAGAGGGAGGTATTTCTGGATGTTATTGAGGTATTGCGAGCATACTAGAGAGAGAGAGAGATCTAGACATCTCGATTCGGCGGGAGTTCTGTTCTCTAGATCTATCGCCTCTCTAGCTCCTCGCTCTCTCTCGCTCTCGCGCGCTTTAGTTAGATATCAGTTTAATATGGGGTATTGGGGTGTGTGGTCGATTTTCCCCGGGAATGGCCGGCGAAGAGGGTACAAGATGTTAAGAATACAGTTTTCGGTTAGTTAAATGTGGCGACATCTGGTGCCAGAATTCTAGGAGTAGTAAGAATTAAGGGCATTATGTTGCAAAGTTATTTATTTCTTGATTATTTTTATCCGTATAGTCTTCGATTTTACCTAATTCACATCTTTCCGCTTTTGCAACTCTTCCTCCCCTTCTACTCTTGCCTTTTTTCTCTTGTGTTCGCTGCCATTTCGTCTCTCTTTCGTTCTTCCCCCCTCCCTCTCTGCTGTCGCTGCCTCCTCACAGGTATGAATAAGCAAACAGCACAGACGGAAGTAGTCAAACACACAACCATCCCCTCAATCTCCTCCTCCATCTCTCCCTCCTCTCTCCTCCCTGCTTGAACGACAGAGCAAGTCTTTGCCATCGCTAACTTGTGGTGTGTGTGTGTTTGGTGTGTCGACCAGTACGGACGTCCAACTGGGGGCCTCACTCACCTTGACATGATCCCCAACCAGCCATCAGAATGACCTTGTCTCTCCTACAAACAGGCTATTAAATTCTCATCTTCCTATCGCCTCTATTTCAAAATCCCCTCATCTTCTGCTCTCTCTGCCTCATCTCCCCTGGTTTGAGGTGGTGTGTGTCTGTGTGTGCGTCTGTGTGTGTGGTGGGAAGGGGGGTCGCCCATGGTGTGAGTAGATGTGTGTCGGGGCCAGTCCAGCGTTACACCGGATTTCTTCCTCGATGCAGAGATCATGAAGGCTTTACTTTACCAACTCAAGCATTCAGACGGTCTGTTCCACACACACCACACCCACAGACACCACAGACAGACAGACCAAACACGGACACAACATTAGTGTTTTTGATGGGGGTCGCCACCCTCCATATTGTGTGGGCAACCCAGCCAATGGTCCCCCAGCCTATTCCAATTCCCTCACCCTCATCAGAAGGCTGGCTTCTGGGCCACTGAGAATCATGTACTGTAGAGACAGACTGTACTGTAGAGAGTACAGTAGACGCACACAAAACACACACAAAACACACAGAACCACGAAACACACAGACCGCTTCACGAACATGATGAATGTGTGTAGTTATTTTTTTTTACCGATAACAATGCATACTTTTGTGTCTTGTGTGGTTTGTGTGTGTGGTGTGTGTGTGTTAGCCAAGCCCACAACAGCCATGCATGCTCACACTCGCCATGTGAAAGTCAAGGTGTCAGAAATCATTCCCACACCTACCCACCGCAAGAGCTTTGGTCAGTGAGAAGAAGAAGAAGAAGGAAAATACACTCCTCCCCACTCCCCCTCTCCCCCACCCCCCCCCCTCCTCCCCCCCCCCTCCCCTCTCCCCCCCCCTTCCCATCCTCCTCCTCCACCTTTCTCCTCTCTCCCCACAGCCCCCTCCTCCTCTCCATGCTCCTCACCCCCCTCCCCACATCTCCTGCTCCCCACCCACCTCCTCCTCCTCACCCCTTCCCCTCTCATCCCCCCCCGCCTCTCCTCCTCCCTCCTTCTCCGTCTCCCGACCACCCCCCCTCCTCCTCCTCCACCCGGCCCGTCTCCCTCTCTCGCCCCCCAGAGCTCCCCCCCCCCCCTCCATCCGTGCCTCCACCCCCATCACCCCCTCGCCCATCTTCCCCCCCCCTCCTCCTCCTCCACCCACCTCCCCTCATGCGCCGGCCCCCCCCGTCCTCTCCTCCCCCCCCCCCTCCCCCCGTCTTCCCCCCCAAACCCCTCCTCCTCCTCCCTCCTTTCTCCTCTCCTCCGCTCACCTTTATATTCCGTTTCCATCCAACTTTTTATTCCTTCCCCCCACCAGTACCACACACCCCCCAAGGCGCCCCCGCCCTAGAACACTAGCGGAGCCAGGAACCCCCCTCCCCCCCCACCTCCGGTGAAACCGGGTAACCCCCGACAGCCCCCGGCCCCCACCGTTCCTTGTTTCTTCCTCACTATTGCTCCTTTCCATACTAAAAGGGAACCTTTAGTCCCTAATCCTTGCAAATCTCTTGCGCTCGCATCCTCCCGCTCGACCCTCAACACTCCAAACTCCTCAGTCACTGTCTAAAGCAGAACGTCAGTCTAGAATCCACTGCGCACACAGAGAAAGCGCCCTTACATCGTGTGGGTAAATAGACGGGATGCGCCTACAGGAGCAAAAAACAAAATAAGCTACTTTTATCTGCCTACAGGTCTCTTTTCTCATATCAAAACAATCGGAAAGAGATTAATTCAGGAATCCTTTTTCCCTCCCAAGATTTTTATCTGTTTTTCTCTCTCGATCACTTTCCTTTTCTCCGCCTTATTTTTCCCTTCGCTACCGCCACCACTCACCTCCCTCCTAGGAGCCCCTCAACCCCCTGGCGGACCCCCTCTCCATATCCTCCCCCAGGAGCCTCCACCCACTAACCCTCATTTATACCCCCCTGCTAACCCTCCACTCCCCCCCCTGCCCACCCCCCTGCAGCACTGCGCCCTGTCCCACTAAACCTTCCTACCCTAACCCCCTTCCGTCATCAATCAAAACCCAACTGACCCGCCTTACCCTCCCACCCCCCCGCTGTACATGCCCCTGCCCCTTCAAATTGCCACCACTCCTCCCCTGTCCCCCTACAAATGGCTTGCATGCCTAAAACTTAAAAAACTAAACTAAACACTGTGAAACTACACTAAACTAAACTCACCTTGCCCTAACTGTGAATAACCCTTTTAGCTGATAATGTAATAAACATCTCCATTCCAGAAGAGAGCAGGGGGGATGGCCAGCCCATGGAGGCAAGCTACACCTCTCCTCCTAGTCTCTGGTCCCCCTTCTCTCTCTTCATCTCGGCTGAATCACATTAGAGCGGGCTTGGAGCATAGAGGCCGAAGCACAGACAGTTCACCACACACACACACACACACAGTTCACCACACACACAACACACACAGTTAACCACACACATTCACACACACAGTTAACCACACATACGACACAGTTAACCACAAAACACACATGCGTACAGTCAACGACACGCAGTAACCCCCCCACACACACACATATACAGTTTACCACACACATTCACGCACACACACACATACACACGGTCACACCCACGCACCCACGCACGTACAATCAGACACACAGACCGAGGCGAGCACACACATACACACTAATACACACACATACACCCCTTTACAGCCATACCTATATTTAGCGGCAGGCTGCAGTAGTATGGAGTTGAGGATCTGACTTTCTCCACAGAGATGACAGTGAGTCAGATGCTGGGTTTGGAGTTTAATTGAGACGCGACACGGTTGTGTGTGTGTGTGTGTGACGGTTCTCTCCCCCCTAAAAAACCTCCAGTTGTGTTTTTCGGAGGGGTGGGGGATCGGGTTTCTAAGCGTGGATACGACTGAGACAACTCGCTCACGCTTCCCCTTTGAGATCGGCGCTCGCTACCTCACAGAGTTCACACGAATAACATGAACATCAAACAGACCTTCCCAGAGACCATCTGATCCGCTACGCGTGCCTTCACACACACAGATGTCGGCACGCGTAAGCGTACGCTACACAATCGCACGCGTGCTGTGTACACAGACACACTTTTGTGCGATGACAGTACTCGCAAACATGTTCTCTGTCTTTTTTGAGTTTCGGCTGGGATGATGAGGCACTAGGAATGAATATGACTGCCGCTACTGTACCACACTGCACAAACACACACACACACACACACACACACACACACACACACACACACACATACAAGCACACCCACCTAAACACACACCATATCATGTATAGTATTGCAAGTGTTTGTGTCCTAAAATAAGTCTCAGTGAGCTGTTTCAGCCTCATGGAGATATTATTCATTCAGTAGATGTGGTCCCACCACGAGCCAGCGGCTTCAAAAGGCCCCCATAGTGGAAAGAGTCTCACACACACATACTCTCACACACACATACAAACATACACACACACCTTGGAATGAAAAGCAAAAGGTGAAAATGCTGACCAAAATCATCACCCTACCAACCAAATGACACACACATACAGATACACGCACACACACATATATACACACACACACACAGGAAACCAGGAAAGAAATGAACTTATTGAGGTCTCTATTTCCATGGCAACACAGCGTAGTTGTGATGCTGTTCTATCCCTGTCGTCTGGGTTGGTGGTATCACTGGACATGTTGGTGCTCTGCTCCATGGCTTGTTACTAAGGGTGCGTTTTACAAAACCGACAGGAACGTCGAGAGCGCGAGAGAGCGTGTGTGCGTGAGAGAGGTCGAGAATGCGAGAAACGAGAAAAGAGCTTTGAAGGAGAGACGTGAAAGAGCGAACAATAGAGAGAGACAGAGATCGAGCTATGTGTGGTTTGAGCACTAGAGACAATCGTCTGAGGCATGAGACATATAGCTGCTCTCCTGCTCGCCTGCCATAGCCCTGCTCTGCGCCTGGGCCTCGCTGCTCGCACGCTTCTCTAGACATCGCATAGAGATGCCCGGCTCGCCCTGGCTCTCGCTGGCCTAGACAGCGCTCTAAAAAGCTGGGTGGCGCTCTGCTCTGACGCGCGCCTACTCCCAGCTCGCGCGCGAACGCCCCGCGCTCGACTTGCGCGGGCTAGTTCTGCGTGGCGGGCTGTGCCTGGCGGGCGTGGGGCGGTCTTTCCGTAATCGTTGGCCGGTCTTGTCGGGGCGGGCTGGAGGAAAAGGCGTTTGTGCGTGTCGTTCGTTCATTGCTCTTCGGTCAAGGTTTTCTATTCGTTCATTTCTGTGACTGTAGTTCTGGCCTGCTAGGATTCGTTCTGCATCTTTCTTTGTCTTTTTTCCATCCTATGCAGTGCTGCTTTTCCTGAAAACTGTTCGTTCGTCCATCTTTCGTGTCGCATGCATGTTTGATTGCTCAGCTATCCTGCCACGCTTCACCACTTGATGAAATCCTTACCACCCACGCTCAAAAGCGGCTTCTGCAATATTGATTTGAATGGACGGAGGAAAAAAAGGGAAAAAAAAGAGCAATCTATGAATAGTAAGTGCTGGATAAAATGTGTTAAATCAAAAGCCATTCAAACTGAATAGGATATGTCTTTATCCCTCATGAGACCAACAGAGTGCCTCTCCAGCTCTCTTTACATGGGATGAGAATGCTTGTCAGTTGTACTGTCGGCGCTGTGGTGTCTTTCTCTCTACTCTCTCTCTTTCTCTCTCTCTTCTCTTCCCCTCCTTCCTTTCCCTCTCTCGTTTCAAGCGTTCACTCCCCCTGTCTTTCTCTCTTACATTCCTCTGTCGTTATATCTCTCTCTTATGCATAATTAGTACATGTATTTAACTGACACCTCATGGCAAACTTGTTTGGCTCTATGGTAACCCTTTTAAAGGCTGACATGTGTACTACATAGACAAATCGATGCAGAAATAGATCCATTCAGAATCGTCAGTTCCGTCCTTGTCGTAGGCTCAAGTGGCGTTCTGAACGGGCTTTAGGAGTGCAACACCAAGATCAGAACTCTCTCGTTTCAATTCAATTCAGTAATCCTGGAGGTATTTTGTCATTTCTAGATTAGAGCAGTCACGCTTGGATGTTTGTTTGTTTTCTTGTTCATTTGTTATCTTAATTACTCATTTTAGAGTATTAGTAGAGCTCCCCCATCTACTTTTTAATTTACCCAGCGGGAAAAGTTGTACTTAATACATTCCATTTGCAAGAACACAATTTTATCTCTTCGAACACTTTATCTCTCTCTTTTCTTTCTCTCTCTCTCTTTTCCCCATTCTCATTCACCCTCCTTCCCTCTCTCTGCACTCTGTCTCTTTCTCATTCTCATACCGCTCTCCTCTCTCTCTGTGTCTCTCTCACAACATCTTTCTTTTTCAATCTCCTGTATTCACATACCCTTTCTTTCTGTCTTCTTAGTCTCTCTCTCCTCTCCCCTCATCTCTCTCTCCTCTCTCTCTCTCGCGTCTCTCTCTCTCTCTCTCTCCTCCCTCCCTCCCTCCCTCGCCCTCCTCCCTCCGCTCGTCACCCTCCTCACTCCCTCCCTCCCTCCCCCACTCACTCCCTCCCTCCCTCCCACCCTCCCTCTCTCCCTCTCTCTCTCTCCCATCTCTCTCTCTCTCTCTCTCTCCCTCCCTCTCTCTCTCCCTCCCTCGTCTCTCAGCCCATCTAACACCAGTGTTTGCTGGGTTTCTGACAGGACCCGGTCCCGTGCCACATGTGAGCCATGTTCAACATGAACACACTGCTGTTCGCAAACACACACGAAAGCCACGGCGTCTCCGACACACACACACACACACACACACACACACAGACACACACACACACAGACGCAGAGACACACAGACGCAGGCTAGCTCCGTCACCTCTCAGCCGTCCCCGTCCCCCAGGCACAGAGGAGCACGGCAGACAGGCAGCCACGCAGACAGGTGACCGTAAACAATTAATCAACGTGCTGACACCTCTGCATCTGCCAGGCACAACACGGGCAAGGAGGGAGGGGGGGGGGCTGTCAGCAGCCACAACAGAGCTGCCCCGACACACACACACAACAGACTCGCACACAGGTACAGTAAAAACACACCCGCTATACACACAGGGACACGGCAAGTAAACACAGACACACACACGCGCACATACGTGTAGGGGTCGGACACCGAAAACACACACACACATTCCTTCACTTCTAAGGGGTACGCACATCACACACGTTTGACACGCATACACACACACACACACACACACAGGGAGACATATGATGCGAGCACACACACGTCTAAACACACAGTAGGACAGTGGCGTTCCTTAACAGATGTTAGCTTTCATCAAAGCTAACGGCTCACGTGACCCACCTGACCACCTGCTGCCAAGCAGCACCAGGGTAGGAACAGTGACATCATCATAAGACATGCTTTCACACATGTTCCAGGAGCTGACACAGTAAATGCCTCACTTTGTGTCAGGTTAGTCCTGGGAGAGGAACAAAGAAAGAAAGAAAGAAAGAAAGGGAAACGGAGGGCGAGACAGGAGAAAGAGCGAGGAAGGGCGAAAGAGAGAGAAAGGGTGTGAAAGCGAGTGAGACAGTTAGAGAGGGAGAAGAAGGGGAGAGAGGGAAGGAGGATGAAAGGGAGACCGAGTCGGAAAGAGAGGGAAAGAGCTCATTTCATCGTCCACAAGTCCCCGACAAAGTACAAACTCCTTCATTTGAAGACTTCATTCAAAGAGATGATATGTATCTGCCAGGGACAGTGCTACAGGACGTGTAGGGGAGAGAGAGAAGGGAGGACACACAAGAAATGGCCCCCTGCCGTAAGGTCTTGGCCTCTGTTCTACATGCTCAATCTAGTGAGCCAGCGGGGAGACCCAGGTAAGAACCAGTTGATTACAGCAAAAGGATACCACGTCATCATGACTTAGTCTAGAACATTCCCCTGACCCATATCCAACCTGAAGCTTTCGTCACCACAGGTCAGCCATACGGATAATGGTTCTCCGTTACCAGAATACACACACACACACACAGTCACATACACACGCAAGAGGCCATCCCTGCAGGCGTCTGGTTGGATATGAGTGACACGTCTGTGTGGAGAAGTCTGGCTAGCAGGTGACTGGTGTCAGCAGTGCTGGGGGTCTATTGTCACGGAGGACAAGGACAATATGAGGGAGAGATGGAGGAGAGAGGGCTGAAGAGAGGGCTGGGGACACCAGCCAGGTTGTGGAGGCCCTTTGCTGACCAGCACCATCCATCATTGCAGACGCACACAATAGAACAGGGCCGGGGCACTGCAGGCTCACATACGTACATACACTCAGAAACGTACACACTCACACGTACATACCAACCTGGTCCTCTTGGGGAAAATAACAGAATGGGGTGATGGCTCTAAACATCAGAAAAACATTGGAAATCACAAGAGGAAATCGTTGCGTAAACAACAGTGTAATAGAGTTGGAGGCTCATACAGCTAAAATGTTAGCTAAAATCATTTATATACCTGATCGATGAGCATGTGAGGATAAGTGAGTGGGTGTGTGTGTGTGTTTGTGTGTGTGTGTGTGTGTGTGTGTGTGTGTGTGTGTGCGTGTGTGTGCGTGTGTGTGTGTGTGTGTGTGTGCATGTGCGTGTGTGTGTGAAAGGGCAGGTGAGAAGAGAAGAAGGTCCCAGTGCACAAACACTCCCAGGGACCCCAATAATAAAGCTGTGTTCCTGGGGAGCCCCAGAACAGCCTGGCCCATCAAAACCTTTGTTTCAGGGGCCTCTTTTAGCATGACAATCCCAGAAAGGAGGCTCCTTTGGGGGGGGAAGGGGAGCCATGGAGAGGGGGGTATTGTTCCTCTCTCCAGGCACACTGCTCTGCTATTCCAAACACACAGGAAATGCAGAGCCCTGGGATGGATGGACAGCATAAAGGGATACATGAGAAAGGGGTGAGTGAAGGAGCTCACCTGGTGTGGAGAGCAAGGGGGGAGGAGGAGGAGGAAGAGGAGGAGGAGGAGGAAGGGGAGAGAAATAGGAGGGGGAAAAAAGGTTTGGATTTTAAATTAACCTGTCATTCTCCTACTCTTTGAAGGTAATCATTATGCTGCCAGCTGGACACTTGTGGGGACGGGAATTAAAAGCTAAAAAGCACAGTTCTCTTCTGATTTCTGTTTGTTCCGGAAAGAATGGCTATCCCTTTTGTGGGGAGGCGAAATTCACAATTGCAAGCAGGCTGGCGAGGGAGGGGGGGGGGCACCGTGGAGGAGGGGAAGGAAGGGGATGGAGGGGGCAGGCGGGCGGCTTTCGAGGGGCTCTCCAGCTTTTACGGCTCTGTTTGGGGTGTGTTTGTGGCTGCCACCTCACACATCAAATTGAGGTAAAGCGCGGCGTGCGAATGTTGTGACACGCGGGCTGCATGCGAGGGCCCAGATGGAGGCAGGTGAGAATTGGGAAGAGGAGGAGGAAGAGGAGGGGGACGTGGCTCTCGTGGGAGGGCGTCGGCGAGGGAGGGAAGACACACACACACAGCCCCTCGGCCCCGCAGAGGAAACGCCATAGACTCGACATGGACACCAACCTCCAGCGATAGACAGAGTGGAAATGTCCAATATCTGTGATCCATTGTCTGTACATGCAGTTACAGCACCCCCGAAAAAGGGGAAAAGCCATTTTGTATTTTTAAACCCACAAATGTTTCTGTTTCAGCCAGTGTCTTACATCGTTTCCATTGGATGATGTTGTCCGTGGTATTAGAAGGGGGGTACATCCTTTATTACAAACACACACAAGGGTAGACAAGGCCTGGCTGCCTGCTGGTTAACAGACTGTATCACTACTTAGACCACCGTAACTATAATAAAGTGCAGGAAGTTTAAAGAAATAAATCAGAAGAGGTAGGATGTAGTTGTAATAGCTAAGAAAATAAGGAATGGGTTTTAATATATAAAATAAAACGTATTTCTAGCCCAAACTGTCATACTATGACACAAATATAAAGGCTAACTGGCTTCAGTGAAGAAAGAAGCACAAATCAGTCAATTCACCATTTAGTACCGATAAAGTTTTGTAAAGCTTAAGATCTTTAACCCCTGGATGTAAATCACTAAGACCACCTGCCCTGCTCCTCTAATCCACCTACACACACCCCCATTAAGCTGATTGGCAACCCAAAAACCACCTGCTCCTAGCTCAAACACACACACACACACATCCAGAAAACACACCAGGCTCCAAACCAAAGAAGCAAAAGTGTGCGAAGACACAGGATGAGGCTACAATTTAAACCAGCAAATATAATGTATCCATAAATCAATCAGTGGCTCCCCTGAACTGGGAAGGCTCTGTCAAATTCAGTATGCAAGCTTACGCCCCTCTATCTCTGTGTGACCTGACACATGGACATGGTCCCAGTTTGCCACCCGGTCAGTGATAAGAAATGTCCTGAAGGCTGTCTGTGTGTGTGTGTGTGTGTGTGTGTGTGTGTGTGTGTGTGTGTGTGTATTGATGCCCACTAGAATCCACCTTAGAAGGCCTCCTCATTATAGCTCAAACCACTGAGTCGACCAATAAACCCAGTCGCCATTCTATAGACCCTCGCCTCACTTTGGCTTCACTTCCTGGGACATTCTAGTACTTCCTGCTGCTTGGTGCTAAAATGGTCAATAGGTCAGAGCGACACTGTCAACATCCTGCCAATTAGTGAGTCTACGAGTCTCTTGTCTATTATCATCAAACCACCTGCATCTACTGCTAACAACTCGTCATCTAGTTATGCAGGATTTCATGTCTCCACAGTGTGCAGGTGATTCAACTCCAGATACAAACAGATCTGGGAGCAGCCAAGTCTCTCCACTTTCTAGCCTCCTCTGTTCTTTGTAAACACGTAAAGCTGACAGGGGGTCAGCCCCCACTCCTGCCCAGGGCTTCTCTGATCATCGGGGTCCGTCTTTGGGAGTGATCTCTCAGATGAAAGACAGGAAGAGACGGATGAGAGAACCAAGGGATCCTAACGAACACAACCTGGCCGCACTTTCATCCCTGCGTCGCGCGGCCTCCTTCCAGCTCTTTCTGTGTTTAATGACCCGCAAATCGCAGAGGAAAACCTCCGTTCACGAGCCATATTCCTGTAAAGACGCACGCATGTTCGGCACTTGCTTTTCATTTGTGCTCCGTGAATTTGTTGACATTTGTGGTTTGTCGCTGTGGTGAGCAGTGTGTGCTGAGCCTGTTTCTGATCATTCAAGCAATGTTCAAAACATTTTGTTTACATTTTAGCATCCCGCAGACCCTTGCTGGGCCAAGTAGCAAGGGACAGGTCTGGGTCTATAGCACTTCTTAGTTGTGGCTCTGAGCATGGGTTCAAATATCATTATTAAACTGTGTTGATGATATGGTATTAGCTCGTTTTACTTTCTTTTTTTAAAGATTAATAAAGGAAAATCAAAATGTAACTTGCCATCACACTTTACTGTCTACCAACATCGTGCCCCCTTCCCCTGCCTCAAGCACTGCCCCCTGCCTGTTAGAAACCCAGAACATCCACACATTGATTGGAGTGCCGAGTGCTCCAGGGTTAACAGGGTCTTGGCACCAGTCTCTCCCTCTCTGCATCTCAGTCTCGCTGTGTCTCTGTGTGAACAGGGATGCACCGTACATTCTTGACCACTCCGCCCCCCACCCCAACTCCATGTGTGTCTCCTCCCCGCAGGCTAGAGAAATGTGGGCCTGGGATCTGGACTTAGGGTAGCTTCTCTCTCTCACACTGGACCGTGTGCCACAGCACAGTACGGCTTGAGATCAAATATTTAAGAGGCAGAGTTTCCAGGATGTCTTTTTTATTGTAATTTAATTTTAGTCCTAGTCGTAGAGCTAACTATGACAGCAGAGGTTGTCTGAGACGCCAAGGTTCCTCCACTCTGCCAAGACGGTCATATATCCCTCTAATGATCTATAAAGGGCTAATTGGATAGATGGATAGCTAACCTTTATTATCACTGACCCTTATGTTTAGCATGTGTGTGCGGGTGTTTCGGTCTGTGCAAGAGTGTGTGTGTGCAAATGAAGTTTTCACCCCGACTATCACACCTTTAATTAAATTAAAACCAAGGTGCGAACACTGTTGATTGTGAACCCGGTGAGGAGAGAAGGAGAGGAGGGTTAAGAAGCCGAGCCAAGGACGGGGGTTGGGGGGTGGGGGGTGGGGGGTGGGACTGGGGAGGGGTGGGGTGAGGGGGGGTTGTGAGGGTAAGAGAGGAGAGGAGAGGGGAGCCTGTGCTACCCTGCATATCAATGCAGTCATGAGTGACTGTCCTCCCCCGACTGTAAGCCAAATGAATGTGAATATTCAGCTCTCTCCACTCCACTTAGCTTCTCAGTTCTCCCTCATGACATTTGGTTAGCTGTTCCCTGGGTGGTGCTGGGCTCCAAACGACCTGAGGGAAAACACATCTCCTTCATCTATTCTTCCGGGGTTTAAATCCCGAGCAAACTCTCCTCTCTCTCTGTTTCCTCCCGAAATAACTAACCCTGACCCTTTTTCATGCAAGCCAGAATAAAGATATGGCATGTAAAAAAGTTGTATGTGGTTTTATGCAAATCCTGAACAAGCGGCAATGCTAATTAGCGATGGGGTTTCTCATTGAAAACTTGTTAATCCTAATTAACTTTGTAGTTGTGTGGACTCCTATGGCTAAACTTACTATAGAAAATCAACACCCTCTATAAGAAATATCCACATTTTAAAGCAGGAATGCCATCAACCTGAAATTGTACACCTTTATTTGAACAATGTAACCTACAATATCAAATGATCAAATGAAATTATTTATGAAACTACAAAACAATAATAGCTTGCTTGTATAAGTCACAACTTCCTGGTCTTACGTAGTATTTACAGGAAGCACGCTTGGCGACATAGTAGGTCAACTGAGATAGGTCCCTGAGATCTTTGCACACGTGGATCTGGCTAGATTGACCTTTTTTATTTTTGATTATGCTTTGATATTACATTTTTATTTAGGAGTCTCATGAGTGTTATTAGGTTGAGCAGTGTAATTTGGAAGCATTTTGGACACCAAATACATACAGATTTAGAGTCTATGTTTGGACAGTTTTGTATCTTTACCCCAGTGTTACTAAGCTACTTCAAAGTGGTTCAGGCTTTGGGTTTGTGAGAGGGAGTTCATCCTCACAATATGACTAATTTCAAGTAGACAGAGGTTTTTATCTCCTGTGTTTTTGCACTTGGCTAACATCCCATTTTGTACCAATATCTCATAGCGAGTCTCATTCAGGTCACTGCAACTGGCAAGAGCTTGAGCACCTAAACAGCCTCTCCAACTGCACGCTTTTGTGTTCACCACCTTGTGCTCTCAGAGGACATCTAGGAGTGCAGAGGTGCCTCCCTCACCACTCCTTCTCTCCGTTCACCTCTCCCTACCCACCTCCCTGTCTCTCCTTCTCTCCGTTCACCTCTCCCTACCCACCTCCCTGTCTCTCCTTCTCTCCGCTCACCTCTCCCTACCCACCTCCCTGTCTCTCCTTCTCTCCGTTCACCTCTCCCTACCCACCTCCCTGTCTCTCCTTCTCTCCGTTCACCTCTCCCTACCCACCTCCCTGTCTCTCCTTCTCTCCGTTCACCTCTCCCTACCCACCTCCCTGTCTCTCCTTCTCTCCGTTCACCTCTCCCTACCCACCTCCCTGTCTCTCCTTCTCTCCGTTCACCTCTCCCTACCCACCTCCCTGTCTCTCCTTCTCTCCGTTCACCTCTCCCTACCCACCTCCCTGTCTCTCCTTCTCTCCGTTCACCTCTCCCTACCCACCTCCCTGTCTCTCCTTCTCTCCGTTCACCTCTCCCTACCCACTTCCCTGTCTCTCCTTCGCTCCTTCCCCCCTTTACGCCTACCCTCCCTCCACCTCTCCCCCCTACGTCTTCCACCCCCTCCCTCCACCACTGCTCTGCCTCTACCACCTCCTCCATCCATCCACGCATCCCTCCCCCCCATCCTTTGCCTCTCCTTCCCCCACCCCCTCCCTCCATCCCTCACCCCCTCCCTCCTTAACCCCCTCCCTCCCTCCTCCGCTCCAGCTCACTACTGTCAACACATGTTCTTCATGTCAGACGCTGATCGGCACTCTGTCTCCGCGCTCCGCTCCTCCCCAGCACCACGATACCAGCCCGCGCATTGATCTGAACGGAAAAAAACAACTTGCTAATCCAAATAAACACCGTGTCAGGGAGTCACTCAAGCTAACAGAAATATCAGCCCAGCATGACACCATACTGGAGAAAACCACGGGGCTACTGGTACCCCCCATCACCTTACGGGGGGTCTCCATGGTTCTGTGTGTGGATGCGTGTGTTTGTTGTCAGGACGAGAGATGACCTGAGCAGTGGAGCAAATGAGCATTAGTGTCAGCCACTGCCCAGGCTGGAACTAGGATTCTGGGATTAGAATCTTCTAGGCATTCTGGGATTAACGGGCACACTTGAGACTAGGTACCGCATCGATTCCATCTAGTCATCGGCTCCATTGCGTTACCTGAGAGGTCTGTGAGGTGAGAGCCAGACTATCTCTCAGGGGCCAACCTCTGCTGGTGCATCCCAGTGGAGTGGTGCAGATGGGGGACAAGGACATGGGCGTCAACCCCCCTACGGATCCAGGGTACCCCTTCACCCTTCCCAGGCCGCCTCGCTGGGGCCTGGGAAGATGGAGAACAGCAATGGGTTGGTGGGTGGGGGGGGTAAAGCCCCCCAGATTCCCCCTGGAGAAGGGCCGCCTCTGCACAGCAGGGTCAGGAGAGCGGAAGTCCAGGAAGGGGTGGGGGTGGCTGGGTGGGTGGGTGGGGGGAGGGGGTGTTAAGGAGCAGTGGTGGCGTGGAAGGTCATGCTAATTGCCACATCACGAACCATACCTTCAGTTAGCCTTGAGGATTAGGAGAGCATGGAGGAGGAGGAGGCCAAGAAGGACAAGAGGAGAAGGAGGAGGAGAGAAAGGGGGGGGTGCAGGTGTTGGGTGCCCTCCGAGACCTTTAATTAAATACCACTGCAAAGGTTAATGCTCAGAGACAGGAACTCCAGCCTCTGTTTAGATAGGGGCAGTTAAACATTGTGTGTGTGTGTGCGTGTCTGTCCGTGTGTGTTTTTATGAGAAACAGGGAGACAGAAAGAAGTCAGACATTGACACAGCTAAGACTGTTTTACCACCTGACCGCGGAGGCAGATTCTACCAGATGGTCACAAAATTAAAGACCAAGAGAAGTAAAAGAGAAGTTCTGAGTAGAGCTGTGGTGAGGGGGCAGGAGAATGTTAAGACGGGCAAACGGTTCATAAGAAACCTAAGTGCGATCTCTGGAATCGACGTGTGATCTCTGGAATCTGAAGGATTTACACCAAATCTATATCAAGAAGTATTATCAGCCTCGGAGAAAACTTGGTCGGTGTGTGTGTGTTGTGACGTAGCCCTCGTCACAGTGTGTGTGTGTGTGTGTGTGTGTGTGTGTGTGTGTGTGTGACCCTTGATAATTAGTGCCATCTGCTGCATGTGAACACCTCTGGTGAGACAGGTGAACTTCACAGACGCAAGATGAGAAGATGCCGCAATTCGCATGACACCAAAAAAATTACTCTTCTGCAGAAGAAAAATTTAAGAAGTTGTAATTGATCGAAAATAAATGGAATGAACAATGCACTAAGGATTCAAAGGTGATCTTCCCAATTGCCTTCTACATAACTACGTTATTTTTGAAACATTGTTTTCCTTCATGTTCCTTTATTTTCTCTCTCACTCACACTCCTGCTCACACACGTACACATACACACACACACACACACACACACACACAGCTGGGTGTTACGAAGAGTGCTCGGCAATAATGTACTGACAAACAATTAAAAAGGCTGACCCCTATTACAATCCTGGCTGGAGCAAACTCCACAGAAGGACCATGATGGAGACACTGCCAAATGCACACACGCACACGCACACACACACATCATCATCAAAAAGGGACACACATTCTAGTCCATCCTGGTGGATTTCTAGCGTACTGGAGAGGGAGCAGAAAGACTGTCTCAGTGCTGGAGAGGGCAGAGCACAGCTGAAGACAAATCAGCCTAAATCCTGAAATCCTTCAGTGCATTCCTCAGAGAAGAACGGCTGCATCCAGCATCCCAAATTAGAAAGACATTCTCCTGTGACTGTCTTGGCATAATGAGAGGCAACCTTTTGTGAACATGGAGTTCGCTACAGAACTAAGTACAGATTAGGCAAAATAAAACGGTGTCAAATGTCTGCGATTTACATACAGAATGAAAACAAATGGCAAATGAAGAGAAAGCAAATAAAGTAGGCAGTGGTGCCAACCAACCCTTTTTTTATTACTTTAAATCCTTTTCAACATGCTTTTTTTGTGTGGCATTAAGGCCATTTCTCAAAGCTCTAATTGGGTATTCATGTGGTGGTGTGTTTGTTTATCGTCCTGTTAACACCGTGAAAAGTCTAGTTCTACACATCTCATATTCATCCTCAACATGAAAGAAAGAGACAGGGAAATGTCTGCACTCTATTTTAGCCAGAGAGCATAATCTCTGCCAACACAGTCTTGTCCAATTCTCTCAGCCACCACGGCACCTCCTGCAGTGGTTTTGTTGTTCCCCTGGTTTGTTAAATAATTAATTCTGCCTTGAAATTCCTCCCATAATCTATACTTTGCCATATGCCGGTCGAGGAGAAGACAGCCTCTATGCTAACAGCTCTGTAATGAGTTCTGTTGAAAGATGCACATTACCAAAGATCTATGGTAAGGACCGTCACTTTTCTGGTCATGTGTTAGGCATTACCAAAGATACAATTTATTTAAATAATTCTAACTTCAAACATAATTAATTGTGGTTTATGTCTTAATGCCTTGACCGCATAGGATGTGAGCACATTGGCACATGTGACTGCTTGTTGACAAATTCCTAAGCTTTTAAATGCAGGCATAAGCTTGCAGAGAAGCGAGAATAAAACAAATAAAAACAGCGACAGTGAATTCTAAATGGAAACACAATTTCACTTGGTCAGAATGAGTCATGGAAATGTATAGAAAAATATGTATAATATGAGGATAATGAACATGCCACCCTCTACTCCAATTCTTTTGTCTCCTCTCCAGAAGCCAAAGGATTATGGGATCCAGGCCAACAATGCCGCCATTTTGCTGTCCAGCTAAAGAGGTTGCCTGCCTCCCACACCCGCACACAGTCTCAACAACCCGATCATCATCCCAAAACAAGAATGTACTGCTGATTTTGAAAACTTGAGTTTAATGATGACAGCTGATGGCACAGGTAAGGATGATGAAACAACAGGGTACATCTTCAAACACATAGATCCAAACACACACTGCTTTCTTATTTTAAAAGGCGTCAACTTTATCACACGCAAAATGCAGAAACGTAAAAAGATGAAAAAAAATGAACTTCTGTCACTGACAAGTGTGAGTGAAATGTGTTGTATTATATGTAGAACGTACTGGGGGGAGCCTTTTAATGGTTACACACCGTCCCCTTTTCTCCACAGCATCACCAATCACTGCCTGTTTCCTGCTAATTAGCAGTGTTCAGCTGCAATGTGAGGCCTCCCGCCTACCTCTCCACAAGTGGTTCTAATGACAACACCACTTCTTCTGGCTGCTAATCCATCAAAGTCATGTACAAGTCAAGACTGCTTGCTACCACTGGTACATACAGAACCACTGGCTCCTAAACCACAGGTACATACAGGCCGCTAGCTACCACAGGTAAAAACAGGCTACTAGCTGGCACAGGAACATGGGAACAAGAGTCACTAGCTAACAGGTAGACTACATTAAGTAAAAAAGGACCACCACAGGTATATTTAAACAGAGTGGAGGTACATATTGGACAGCTAGCTAGAACAGTTTTTTACAGAACCGCAAGCTGTTTTAAACAGAAAGAAAACAGTTGCTTTGCATTGAGTGGAAGCCACCACAGCAACAATTTAGATAAATGTGCTCATTCTTCAAAATGGCCACACTGCACTCTGAAGACCAACTCTCAGTAAATGTATCCACTCACATCATGCTAACGTAACCTAGATGAATTGGTTAAAACTCAGTCCTCAGTATAAATTCCGCCCTTGGGCTCCATTGCATGGGCTAGTTGCTTGGAGGCGTAGCAGGTTTACACAATGTTTGGAGGTAGTCGTCGCGTTTGCGAGAGAGCAGGGTTTGCATCCCGGAGTGGAAGCTGAGCGTCGCAATGACACGTAACAGCGGGGCTGCGACCCGAAAACACACAGTTGGACACAGCTAGACGGGCTGGGGTCGCTGCGGTGTGCTGGAGTGAGTTTAGGGGAGTGAGTATAACTGGGTTAAACCGGGTAAACTCCTCGGTGAGTTGAAGACGGGTAAACTCACCTATAGGTTCGCATCCCAGAGTGGGAATAATGGGAGTAAGCTGAGGAACGTGAGGACGCCTGTGACACTACCTTTCCCTTTCCAAATAAAATCGTCTGAGTAGGTGAAGTTTGACGTTGTGTTGATTCAAGGCAGTACAGGCATTATTTATGCATGCAGATTAAGGAGCAGCATTCAGACTATGCTCTAAGCTGGCACCCTGGGTAGAATGGCATAATTAAATGAATTGACTTAGAGGGATGCAATGAATATCCCAGCACAGCGTCAGGTCAACGTTGTGGACACAAATTAAAGGCAGGGCCTCAAGAGTTCAATGTCAGTATCTACACTTAAAGTGGAAAACAACAAGAATGTATTCAGAACCTCGCCCCGTGTTTGTGTTGATGCTGGTTTTTCAATTTAGATCATTTTCTCCGTTTTTGTTTCACCTTTTGCGTGTGTCCACGCATACAGCTCACATTAAAACCTTCAAATGTGATCGTTAAGCCAAGTGTAACCTCTTTTAATTGACGACTCTTTTGATACTCTACCAATCCTAACCTGTGAAGGTGAATGACTAAGATAAACTATCAACTATTACTCATATTGACACTTAGAAATGGTGGCATGTGCCTTAGAATTGTATGCAGAGGCTGACAAGTTTTAGGTCAGGGAAAAAGCTATTAATTAATTGGTCATTATTTATCAAATAAAAGGATAGGTGTCAGTAGTCCCTTGACTCACTTTTTGTTAGGTACGCGTAAATAAATACAAACACCACATCCACAAAACCTGTATGCATAGACACACCCATTCACACGTATATGTACACACACTCCACCTGCATACACAGACAAACACACACACACACCAACAAACAAGTGTGTAAACACAGTCCACACACACACACACATGTAAACCAATTCACCTGAGGAGCATGTGGTGTTAAAACGAGGGACTAATTAAGTGACAGACAACAGCTCGCAGGGGAGGCATTCCTAGGGACTACAACCGGCAACTGCAACAGAGCAACAGCCACCCTCCCTCTCCTTTCCTCTCCTACCACCGCCTTCCTTATCGTCTCTGCTCCTCCCCTCTCTCCCTCCCCTTTCCTCCCCCGTCCCCTTCACTATCCCTCTCCTCTCCTTTCCTTCCCTCCCCTTCTCTATCCTCTCCTCCCCTTTCCTTATCGCTCAGCCTTTATGTGGACCAGTTGTTCCCCACTTTCATTTTCACTGAGGTGCTAAAACGATCATTGCCTCCACTTGAACCCCTCGTTTACAGACGAATAGAGTCTTAAATGTCTCGCTCACATGCAGAGAATGAGTTTTTTTCTAAACCATCAAACCTAGTTTTGTTTCAAATGTCCATGGGTGTTGTCATCACATCTGATAAATGCGCTGTAGGAATTGTTTGTAAGTTTCGTGAAAGCAAAAGAAAACTTCTCCAATTAGACCGATTAATTCAATATGGAGAATATCCCTCAGTGTCACAATCTTGACGAACTATGCATCTCATCAGCCAGAGACTGACCTGCATATTCATGTAATTACCGCAGAAACGACACCAGGCTGCAGAGTCGTTAATAATTAAATTAAGGAAAAGTGAGCTATTGTTTAGAGGGAGGGCGAGAGGGAGAGAGAGAGAGAGAAAAATATCTCGACAGAATCAAGCAACAAAGCAGAATGTGACACGTTGCAAACTGGTCGCTTGACTAATCCTTCTGCTGTGGGGAAACAATTTCCGAATTTGATTCGGTCTCATTAATTCACTTCATTAAATCAAATGTGGTCAAACGGACGGGGGTTCGCTGGGAGAATATAATTAGCCGGTGGATGACACCTCTCCTGTGACACCGGGGCCGGGCAGGCCTGCTGACGTCCCCAGCCCCTGGAGTGGCCACAGAGCAAAGGGGGGTCGGGGGTCGGGGTGGGGGGGAAGGGCCTGCAACAGAGCGCAGCATTGCCCAGTGGACCTGTAGGGGAGTGGGGAGGGGCACAGGGACTAAGGTCAGGTCTATGTACTCTTCCCTTGAGGCCACGTCAAGGAGACGGAAAAAGATGAACGTCCTGTACCTGGGCCTGAAGGGGCGGACGCCACAGGTCACGGGGTCGCGTGGACCCGCGATGAGGAGATGATGGACGAGCTGAGGTGAAGGAAAGGACGACGCGTTTGCCGTTTGATTCATTTCCACCCCCGTCTGTCCATGAGAGAGGACACCGCGCGGAGCCTGGCCAGACATAATGTAAAGCCGACGCTCCTCGTCCTCCCACAGCCCACATCTGCATCACAAATGCTTTCGGAGCACTCCGCCGAGCGAGTGCTCCACGAGCTACCTCCTGGTTTGCTGTGTGCCTTAAGTGTCGTCAGTCACGATTCCCCTGTATTCAACGGCTTTGCTGGGCTCGGGCGTCAGAATATGCTAGCGCGCCTATTGTCTGCACATCTCCGTCTCCAGAGCTGTGAACAGCCATACTTTAAGTGTCCCATTAGCGACTGAGCGGAGATGGAGGGCAGGGGCAAACGGAAGCTCCAAAGATTCCCCATTGTGTTTCTGATGTACAGAAATACAGTAGCTAGAATGGGAAGGGGAGGAGGAGGGGGGGGGGTAGTTGTTGAGTTAAAGTTGAACATTCAGGCATTTTCTCCGTGTGAAAAAAGCACACCCGTCATTTTGAGCGTGAAACGTCAACGTCAACTCTCATCAAGCCCTTTCTGCTGTGTGTCTGTGACAATGCGCCGCCTTCTCGGGATCAAACTGGAATCGTTGGGTTTTGTACATGCCGCATTTCCACAACCTGGCCACCGCTTGAAATTTCGATCGAAAGTGAGTGAGAGAAAGCGAGAGAGAGACAGAGATGAGAGAGAGAGAGAGAGAGTGAGAGAGAGAGAGAGAGAGAGAGCAAGTGGCCAAAAGTAGCCGAAAACAAGGTTGTCACTTAGAGCAGGATAACGCAGGGCAGGATTGAGGCTGAGCCGAAACAGAACTGGAATCGGAACTCATCCGAGCTGAGCGAGAGAAAAGGAGAAGAGAGCAGAGCAGAGCAGAACAGAGCAGGAGGGAACAGAGATGAGCCGAGTCCCTGCGTGTCAAACCGAGTCGGAGGCCCCTGTCCCGGGAGACCGTCACCCCCCCCACCACCACCACCACCACCCCCGTACTGCTCCAGCACAGCAGGTTAACCTGCCTCTGCTTTTTTAAGGACTGATTGGTGGGCCCCCCCCCGCAGCTTCAGGTAAACTGACAATTTTCCATCAGCAGGGAAGGTGGCTTTATTAGTGTGAGGAAAAGAGGGGAAGAGAGAGAGAGAGAGAGAGAGAGAGAGATAGAGAGAGAGAGAGAGAGATGAGAGAGAGATAGAGAGAGACGCAGAGCTGTGAACTCAAGTTCACAGAGGGCTGTTGTTGGCCTAAACACCAGCAAATAATGAGAGCAGATTGATGTCATGCGATCAATTATCCCAATGGTCTCTGATGCACAGGGTGAGACAAATTGGGTGAGACAAATGAAAGCCAAATTAAGATTTGCACCAAGTCTTCTCGCTATCAACAAAAGAGCAATACGTGTGTTATATGCCGTGTTGTTTTCCCACCGAATCGAGTTCAGCTTCAAGAATTGTACCTTGAGCAAACGCAGTCAGTGGAGAGTTATGAAAAATCACTATGGACCTTTCAAAGCAGTCAGATAGACTGGAAAGGTGAATGCGAAAAACAAAAAGCGCTTTTATGTGAAGCTGAAACAGGTTTCCAGTGGACATTCTGACAGGTGAAAAACATCAGTGCAGCCATCCTACCACAGTGCAAACAGCTTCTCAAAACAGGAAATCAATATCTTTCCTTGGCCTCATGTAAATCTAGAAAACTCCGGGCTGCAGGGGCAAACACATCCACACAAATACAAACACAGACACACGCGAATACACATATCCGCCTTCGCAATCCTGCACACACAGACACATAAAGACAGACAGATATACACATCCACACAAAAAAAAGCATGCACGCGAAAACTGGCACCGCACGCACGCACACAAACATTCCCAACCGGCTTCGACACACAACGAAACTGCACAGGCCACTGAGGCGTTAAACTAGTACCTCTCATTTGTAATTCTATTTCCGAGGGGCTCGTCGTAGAGGGCGAACACATCCCGCCTTACGGTTCCTGAGGGCTTCATTTGTTAGCCTTGTTCCTCTGACACCCTGAGCTTCTGAGAGGAGAGCGGAGACTGTGTCGAGGCAGAGAGGGTTAAAGGCCGGGGCTTGGATCAGGCCGCCGATACGGACCCCATACTGGGGCCTTGACGTGGACCCGGACTCGCGCTGCATTTTTTCCCTGACTCCGCAGGCTCGCCAGGGGCCAGGAGAAGTGAGATGTTTTACACACACGTGTTGACGGACAGAAGACTGCCGGCCCACGTCTGAAAAGTGCTTCCCACAGGTTATCTTTCATCGCCGTCTGGTTTTAATGACAACGTCGGTGTCGGCTAGAGGAGAGGTGAGGAGAGGAGAGGAGAGAGAAGAGAGGAGAGAGAGGAGAGAGAGGAGAGGAGAGGAGAGGAGAGGAGAGGAGAGGAGAGGAGAGGAGAGGAGAGGAGAGGAGAGGAGAGGGATTTTCTTTGCTTGTGACTGTAGAGGACAATGTAAAGGACACAGAGGTGTGTGTGGATTCTTCACAGGTCACAGACCAAGTAAGACGGTTTGCTACCCGTTGCCATTGAAACCATGCAAACACACACCTAACAGCACACACAAACAAGTACGCACATCACAAGCTTACTCTCACCAGATTGAAAGACCAGCTCATTAATAAATCACTAGCACAGGTGCCAATAAATTGTTCAAACTGAAGAAATCTAGATACAGTATATTGAGTGTGCGTGCACATAAGTTCTAAGGGCTCGTAACAAGGGCCAAGGTGTGTGGGGAGGTAGTTAGCTAGCAGTGTAGGGAGGCAGTTAGCTAGCAGCGTAGGGGGGTAGTTAGCTAGAAGCGTGGGGAGGTAGTTAGCTAGCAGCGTGGCTCCAGCTAATCCACACGCTGATGAAGCCGTTGTCTGTCTGTCCACTGTTCCTTCTGACATGTACTAACATGTCATAATGGTCATAATTCTTTGTCTGTCCCTGCTCAACTCTGTCATTAGTCCCCCAGCTTTGCTCCCCTGTGGGGTTTGGGGTTAATGCTGCTGTAATTCCACCCGTGGCTTCATCCTAGCCTACCTCCAGCCCTGGTGTTAAACACTGAGTTTCCTAAAGGGAGCATGTGTGTGTATGTGTGGGTGTGTGTGTGTGTGTGTGTGTGTAGGGAAGGGGGGCTGCATTCATCTCCTTAAATATCAGTCCGTAGTTTTTTTCATTCTTTCTTTCTCACTTGCCATGAAAATACCTGCCATGAATATCCCTCCTTTCAAGCTCCATTACTCGTCCCTCCATTTCATGGTAAGCGGCTGTCAACCGTGTTTCAAATGTATTTGTTTGTCAAGTGTTGGTGGGTTGAGGCCTCCCACACATCACCACAGAACCGGTACAGGGGGATGGCACACACATACACTTACACACGGGCGTTCCGAAAGGGACAAGACACACACATTCACATGGAAGGCGGGTTCTAAGGGGACTGCTCACCTTGGTCTCCCCCAGCTCTGGGCGGGGACTAAACGTACCCCCAATCCCCTCAAACAGGACTCCCATCAACACCTCCCTTCCAGGTGCTGCGCTTTGTGGAGACGAGACGAGCAGCAGACAGGAGGGAGCGCTGACTGGAGGTTGGAGGGGAATAAGAGGGAGGAGGAGAGCAAGGGAGGAAGGAGGAGGGTGAAGGGGGAGGAGGAGAGCAAGGGAGGAAGGAGGAGGGTGAAGGGGGAGGAGGAGAGCAAGGGAGGAAGGAGGAGGGTGAAGGGGGAGGACAGTCAAAAAGATGGATGGGGAAAGGAGAGAGGAGAGAAGTGGGGCTGTCATGTTAATATTACTGCACTGAACTGCTTACATGGTGCCAACCTAGAAATATGGCAGCCTTTGACAAGTAGGAAATTCAGAATGACACATGGGTGACACCATTGTACACACAGACGCATGCATGTTTAGATACATCATAAATGTATAAATGCATATATAAATAAATACACACATAAGTGATTGATGAAAACCTGTAGTACCTCAGCATGCAGTAATGTAATATTCTGCGCTCATAGTATGCGGATTGCTGGCATTGGTGAAAATATTTAGCTGACCGTAATGTCCCCTCTAGTCCCCTAGTTTAGTCTATGGTAATAAAATATATTTCTCACACACACACACACACTTTTTCTCACTCTTAACACTCACAGTCTCTTTCTATCTCACTCTCTTTCTCTCTCTCTCTCACTCTCTCTCTCTCTCTCACACGCTTTTACTGAAGTGTGTGGATTTGTTTTATTGTGTTTGTGACATCCCCCCTGTTTTACTTGTATTGGGTTATACCCCATATTTGATATATTATTTATTTATTTATTTCTACCAAATGTGTGTGATGCACGGATTATCTTACGTAATTAATTAATTGAATAACCAGCCTCAACATAATTGTTCTTGCAGTCCAGAGTTCTGGAATATGCAGCCTAGGATAACTTGGATGGTTTAGTTTAAAACTGAGGTTACATTTCCTTTTACCACACTTAAAATAACTGCCAAGACAATCAGGCAGTACTTTGTCAGTCCAATGTATCCTAAATGAACCAATATGCAGTAGGCTACATAGTACATTTTCTGAGTACTTACAGTAACTTCCTGTTTGAAATACTTCCTGGTTTCTATTTCCCTCACATACATCCCTATGTTTCCCTTGCATAGTGTATGATGTAAACGTAGAGGCGAGGCTTCCTCTTTAAATGATGAAGTGCCTCTATTGTTGCCTGTCCTAATGTGTGGCATTGCCATGCCCCTTGTGTAAATACGTTGGTGGTTGAACGAGTAGCATCCAGTGAGGCCTTGTGAGGCATCCAGTTTGTGATGTGTAAAAGAACACGTTATTGTGTAGTTGGCATGACCTTGAACCGGTCCTTTGGTTTCCAGGACCTTCCGAAAGCATTTAAACAATATTTATGTACCTTTCACAATATGTTTGTTTTTCATAACCTAAAATGTTTAGCTTAACATCAATTATTTCCACTCTCTGGCTAATTGACACCACCCATGTTGACCAGTTGTGTATGACTCGACTGTTTCCTCGAGGAGCCCAAAGCAGAGCGCCTCCAGGGCTGAGGTTTATCCTCTGGTTTCAGCACCAAATGGTTGGGATTTGGTTAAACAGGGCCTACAGAAACATCAGATGAATACAAGAAATACATTTGTTGCTCATCAATTGACTTCAGTCTTATATTTTCATGATGCACCTCAATGTACTAATTTCTGGGGCTATTTTTGTGTTTTCATCAGTAGGTCTGTTGTTTAGTTTTCAACAGTAATGACTGTCTCTGTCATCTATTATCGCACATTATTAGTAATGTTAGCGATTATGTACATATCATGCCTACCACAATTCCATAGCTATTAGCTGATACATTTGCAGAGAAGTGTGCGAAAAATAATAATTCCAGAATGAATCGTTCCGTACTGATCTGTCTTGGTTTGGGCAGGGCTGGACAACACATTGACAGGTGTCAGGTGCTAACTGACTGGCCGTCGATGCGCTCACTGACCAGAAAGGTCTCTGGCTGTCAAGGGACTGCGAGCTTCCAGAGTGGAAAAACTTGGCGCTCAAAGTCAATCAAATTAGCTCTTTCCAGCCCAGTGCACTGAGGGGAGAGGAGGGGAACTGTCCAGGGCCAGGCCCAGGGAGAAGGCACTTCCCATTGGGGGTCATGGGGTGCGACTCCCTATGGCGAGACGCTCGCGTTGAAAAAAAAAGCCAGGATGAATTAGGACCTCAATTCAATATGCTTCCAAACTTGCCAAATCTTGCATGGGCAGATTCGAAAGACTAAAAGAGAGAAGAGACGTCGCACTTCCACCCACGAACGAGCGTCGTTTGAAAATCGACCGAAATGCTATCCACCCCGAGCGTTGATTAGTAAGCGGTGGCGCCGAGCTAGGTGTCTCTCGGCGCGTTTCTGCTGTCTCTGCAGGTGTGAACATCCCCAAGGCGAAGACCAGACAATGGAGAGGATAAAGGAGATCAGAGGACAGACTTACTGGATCTGAGTGTGCGTCATGGCGACAGCCACCGGTTTGATCCGCGTCCGCCTTCATTTGTGTCTGCTTAGGAGTACCTGTGGAAGGTTGACAGCCCATTATGTTTGATGCGTGCCGACTCTTTAAGACATCAGATAGTTGCGTTCGTGTCACTCGGCTGCCTTAACTAGCTCTTCAAAGCAGAAAAAGACTATTAGTCTGGAGTGATTTGTGCCTGTCTTCCATTTGTACTTGAGCTTGATGTCAAGGGTTGTCTGTAAAAGATATCATCAAATCAATAAACAGATTTTTGAGAAAATAAGCAGGTGCCAGATGGTTGTGAAGCCAGTTCTCATGGGGGGTGGGCCGTGGGGGGGCATATCTCCAGTCAATCTCACGTCAAGTCATATAAATCTATTTGAATGTGAGCACCGCCTTGTGTTCCCCTGATCATTCCTGAATGAGAATGACAGGCAGCAAGAAGGCAGGAACACCATATTCATACAAGTCCAAAATTGACACAGATAGTTTTCGGAATGCAGACCGCTGAAAACTTTTTTTCAAAGTTGTATCTGGGGAGAGTTTGTCACCCATGATGGCACCCAAAACCAGGGGAGAATTAATGCACTTCTAGATGTTTGTTTAATGCTTTTCATCTTACAGGCTTGCCACCAGCTAATCTTCCACTCCTATTTTTCTATATGACTGAGTGTTTGGCCTGATAGGCCTATATCAATATGTTATATTAGCATAAATGCCAAATAGGTTTCAAACCTCAATCTGCTGCTTGTTCAGTGTTGTAGACCAAAATAACACATACTTGGTTAGTAATTACAAGTGCAGCATTATTGAACAGCATACGTACGAGGTATCACATGTTTACCAATTAAACACCCACCACAATGCAAAATGGCAAGACCCATCGAGTTCTATCTTGAGCTCGGTTGCAATGTCCCTTATTTATTCTTTTCGCATTTTCCGACAGCGAAAATGGCTCCCAGGTCTGCTGTGTAAGTTCCACAAAAGGTAGACCCCCGCCTACTCACCTCAACCCCCGAATGCTGTTCCCTAGGGCTTAGGATCTGCCTGTTTGCAGATCAAAGAGGCCAAGGTAACAATATCATGTTTACAGGTGTGGGGAAATGAAACACTTACTAGGTGTGTGTGTGTGTGTGAAGTGGGAAAGACACACAACGCCTCATTTATTTGGCGGTAAAATGTGTCTCTCCGTAAGTCGTCATTTAGAATTTAGAGTTTGTAAACAAACAGACAACAATTTACTAATTTTGAGTTTTTTATGAAATATCAAAATCTAATATGAATTATCTGTGATCAGTATTTGTAATCACATGATTTATCAAATGGTTTATTGAGCACGAGGCTGCACCAGGTCCCATAAATCGTAACATCCTATCACAAAACTGCTGAACTCCAAACACAATGGAAAACAATGGAAGATAAGACTATGACAGCCCTCCATGTATAGCGAACTACAAAAGAGGCTTCCCTGGTGATACCAGCAGCTCTTCAGTGGGCAGTCTGATGTGTGGGCAGATGAGCTGAGGTCTTTGATGGAGCACCTGCTCTGGTCCTGAAGGGCCTTGGCTAGAACACAGAGACCGAGCACACACACACACACACACACACGCACGTCCTGCATGGGCACAGAGCAGAGCATGCAAGGTTTGGTAGTGAAGGCTTTAACGAGCCGACACTCTGCACAAGCATCAGTGAGGTGGGGGAATTGCGAAGGAATCGGTGGGTGTGCAGAGTTTTTTAGGGATTCGTTGAATTTCTCTTTTCTCTTTCGGGAAGGAGACAGCACACAGCAGAAAGCTCACCTCGGTCCTGCCCAAGTGCACCATTTACTTCTGCGCTTCTCCTTCGATCTACATGTTTGTGCCTCCGCAAGAGTGCTGGGCACGCCAGGCCTTCTGCATGAAAGGGACAGTGTTTAGCTTTATTTGGGACTATTTTGTGTGCAACTGACTCTGGTGCCTGTGTCCAAAAGGGAGGTGCCTGCGCCAGTTTCCTCAGAGGAGAAGGGTGGAGGGGGTGGGTGAGGTGGGGGTGGAGGTGTGGGGAGGGGGGAGGGGGGGTTGGGGGTTGTTTGTTTCTACGCCTTGCCAGCAGAAGTGACAGCCATTCCGGCTCTTTCACAGAAACACATTCATCTGTGTGAGAAAGGCGGCTGCTGCGCCCACATGAAAGGACATGGGGGCTGAGTTACACAGGAAGACAGACTGTACATAGACTTCCACACAAACACAACACTGGCCGTGTCAGAGAGTTGGAGGGAGGGACAGAGGGAGGGGAAAGTAGGTGGAAGGGAGGAGTTTTTTTCACTTCTAACTGTGAAAAGGTGTCTGTGTTGGATAAGTCTTATTCTGTGATTTCTTAATTGCTCTTCATAACACTCATAGCTTTGATTTTTTTTTACGCATCTTAAACCTAACCATATAGATGTTTAAACCCATATATACATTTAGATTAGGTTACACATTATTAATTTCAAGAATCTGCTGCCCCCCTACCCAACAGGCCTCAACGAATCACACTCAAATTTGGGCCCAAACACTAGCGTTCTGTATTTCTTTCAAATAGATTGTCTTTGACAAAAAGGGATGCTCACTTCATTGACTATAGACCTATCAGTCTATTGTATTCTAACTTGGCTTCTAACATCCCAACATCTCAAAAATGCAAACTGGCCTCTAAACAGGTAATTATGTATAGGATAAATAAGCTGACAGAATTGACATTCGTCGAATTTTTTATTGAATCTGCAAGTCACAATGTAATCATTTTAAAATTATGTATTTAGACCTACAAGTCCGATATATTGTTCAAAGGTTACGCAAAAGCCCAGTTCGTTATAGGCCTATTTGTGACGCATAATGAATTGTCAAATTCGTAGATAGGCTAATGCACCACTAACAGGTCAATCCATTAAATAAAAATCACATTAGATGACAAACATTGGTAAAGCCTAAAAGCCTTAAGAAAAAATATATTTCGTATCAGAAATGGAAGAATGTGAAAAGGGGGACAGTCAAATGCCTACAGTGTTTAAATATGATTCATTTATCATGTAAAATGATGGGCCGTGATGTGGACATCCGTGGTCAAACACCTGCTATAAAGGACAAACTGCGCTTTAACAAATGTAGCCCGTTCTTCAAATGTAGAATATGCAAAGCAGAGCACATACCTATGTAAAAACACCATATTAATCATACAGTACGAAATCCGGGTTTTTTAAATATCCTGAATATAGGGTTTATGAAAACAAATTGTGTAATGTTTCGACTTTTTGTGTGATTTAATATTTGTCTTCCTATAGGCCTGCTTTTCTTACGAAATGACAGCGAGACAGAGGGAACACCCCATACGAAAACGAAAATGTGACAGCCTACAAGAATGAGGGATATAATAATACACAAGATTGTGTGCAGATGATATGATATACGTGATTGTCGGCCTACACTGCAAATCAACGATTATAGGCTACTAGTTCGGGTCTATTTGTAGGCTATAATGAAACTGCTTAGCAACATTTCAACTAAAGTATAGTTACATCGAAAACAATAGAGATCAGTAACCTGATCTCATCCCTAGTCATATTTTGCCGCTTCTTGGGCATGAGCCCAAAGGGGCAGCCTTTGTGCATAGTACATGGACGCTGTGCGCATGCTACTTCAGTTTACAAACAAATGGTAGAACCCCAAAGGTAACAGATAGAAGACATATGGTAAGAACAACACGCATGCAGTGTTTCCAACCTAATCGTGCTGATTCGAAAATGTACTCTCATTACCTACATTGGCTAGTAAAGCATAAGCTATTCAAATAGCCTTTCATTGTAATAAAAGTATGACATTGTGTGAAGTTGTAATTTTCATAACCATCTACACAACAAACAACAAATTCATTCCTGGCGTAAAATATTTAGTATTGTTTCAAATTTTAGTCTGTCTGATTGTAATTAATATACATTGAGGAAGTGCCTAACAGCGAATTGTTTTCAAACTGCCAACTAACAAGCTCTCTATAAAGTAGCAAGACAGTCAGCTAAACAAAGTTAAGTCACGAATAGCCTAAATAAATAACATAAATTTACGGAAAGTCTTATCTAAAGTAAAGATTGTATTTAATTGGCCTATATGATATAATATATACTAAATAATATATGTAGATAGTATATATTGGTTAGTAGGCCAACAGCATATGTTCCGATGTTGTGATCCTTAAAGGTTCTGTTCGAGGCCAAAATGTAGGCTTATACAGTCAGTGTAATCCTTATTAAGTTTATTAGCAACTGTTTTTTTGTGCTAGTTAATATTAAATAGCATTTATACTATATAACTTCATATATAATTGGTGTCAGGTGCAAACTAAGGCAGTGATGTGTTTTGTGTTAGGCAGACAGAGAGAGAGGGAGACAGACAGAGAAGACGAGAGCAGAGAGACAGACAGAGACAGACAGACAGACAGACAGACAGACAGACAGACAGACAGACAGACAGACAGACAGACAGACAGACAGACAGACAGACAGACAGACAGACAGACAGACAGACGACAGACAGACAGACAGACGACAGACAGACAGACAGACAGACAGACAGACGACAGACAGACAGACAGACAGACAGACAGACAGACAGACAGAAAGACAGACAGAGACACAGAGAGAGAGGAAATAAATTGACAGTGTTGTTAGTTAGGTCAAATGAAATAGCTTGCAAAAATAATCTTAATCATTTCAGTTATTCTGGGCATGTAAATCCTAAAGATTTGAACAATATAACTCCAACCCTAACCCTACTTTGTCTGAATTCACTTTTGGGATGGGTTATTCATCAATACCCCACCGTTTATAGCCGCGTGCTTACAGTGTAGGCCTACACGAGAACAAGGCAAATTAGATGGGAATTAATTCAGATCTATTTGAAGTCAACCCAATAATGGAAATGTTTAAAAAACAATAAAGTGTCGTTATATTTTTCACTCGTGACTAATACCCCTGCTGTTGTTAAGAGAATGTGCCACAGGTGCACGCTATAACGGACCTCTGGTGGAGTACATCGACTGTATGGGTACAACACCTGTTGGGCTTCTTTCGAGGCAAGTGTAAGACGCCAGAACTGGGATGAATACAATTCTTAGACCCCCCCTTCCCTTCCGGCCACCCCCTTTCTCCCATCCCGCCTGCCCCCTTTGCTCTAAGTCACACGCATGACCTAAACACTGATAACTCTTTATAAACCTGAAAAAGTAAAGTATAGTAGTACAGTACATATCAAATGATTATGCCTATGCTTTACGAAAAGTGCAAACACACACACACACATACACTCACATGGAAAAAACATTGCGCTGTAGCCTGTCTTAGTGTAACCTGAAGTTGAACGGGGTTTAGGTTATAAAAACAAATCAGGAATTTAAAGGGTTATTTGAAATTAAAGGAGAAGAGGCCAACTTCTATTTCGTTGAAATCATAACTCCATGGTAGATTTACAGGACAATCAGCCCCAAACCAAAAGGTTTCTTCCCATCGACAGCTTATCACAGGCCCTGACTACAGGGGTTAACTATGATTCTCCTCGAAGAAAAATAATATTTTCTAAAAGCTCATCCTTCTCGTGAATCAATATTGGAGCAGCATGCGTTGAGGAGGAAGAGGCATCGATGCGCCGCGTGGTGCTGACCTTTCCTGCTCCCCACAGGTCATATCATCCTCCGCGAAAGAGGTCACCACACCAAGCCTGCTCATGAGAAACCCCGCACTTCCGCCCCACGCACGAAGGGGCAATTAGGAGATACAACCTCTTTCATATAGGGTAGATAACTGCCATAAAAAACCTGTCCTATACTCCTTACTGGTACCTCGTTCAGCCACTGTATGCTCACATTCAAAAATACTGAAAAATCACATAGGGCCTACAAACTGTTAAACCTGTCCAGTGCCGTAGACAGGATTTTCTTTGGTCAGGGTCGACTGTCAGTCTTTGCAATTAAAGGTATGTGCAGTAAAATGAGTTTGTATGAAGTCCAGTCTCTACATTCCTAGTAGGCTATATAGACGCTATAGTGTCCTGGTAACAACCGATATGAATATTACACATCCGTGGTCGCTCGATTGATTTGTATAAATGGCCCGTCATCATCTTTTGTTTTACGCGTTGTGCACCTTTTTTCATCAACGGTATGGACAAACGAAAAGATCTACACCTTCCACTTCTGTCAACGTGCATGCTTATGCCGCTTCTTTATTAGACTATACCTGCCTTCGCCGAGTATAACATCCAAACTAAGACTTTGACAAACCTATATTTTTCTCTCTAACGTGCTAAACTGTAGGCTACAATGTTTCCCAGGTTGTCATTCTTAAAAGGTGCCTCGTTTCTACCTCTGTCCCGTACACGATAAGAGGGTCTATGCCGCGTCTACAGTGATCTCTGAACCACGTAACCTGTGTTGAAAAGTCATCAAATGGCTTATATAATTTGGGGGGGGGCATGCATTAAACTGTAATGTACCAATTATTGTATCAGAAAAATATGTAATCTTGATTACCCTCTCCCTTCTAGAAAAAAAAAGAATGCTTGCAGCTTTATCTTTCAAACTCAATGCGAAGTGTATTTGGCTTTTTTTTTAGTGCCTATGGGTAGCCTATTTGACACTAAGGCTAGATAGATTCACAAAAGCTCTGACCAGAGTCGAATCAAGTTCAAGTTCGTTGCCGCTGTAACCATGCACTTCGGTCCCTGAAGTGACCGGCCAGGGGGAGGGGATCTCCGAACAGATTAGAGAAAATGCAGAGGGATGATTTCAACCAAATTCAAGCGAGCCTGGATATGCTCTTTTAATTCCCAGACAGACGAGAAGGCAAGTGAAAATCCCAAATAGAATCTTGATGAGTAAGATAGAAGGTCCTGAGTCTGGTGTGTACGGTAGCAGCCAACAATGTTACCCTGCTGCCTAGACACCAACACTGTTGCGCCAGTGACTGTTCCACTTATCCCAAACACTCGAAATCTGTTTTTGATCTCGTTTTGAGTTCGCTTGTTCAACTGAGGCGTAGCTTGTCTAATGCTTGACCATGTTTTGACAGTAATAAGATTCGAGAGAGTGGTACTTTATCACTTGCAACACCTTTTATTATATTCGTATGCAGTAAAATTCTTATCACAATTATGAAGGAAACACCTCTTAAACACATAACAAAACAACTGCCCGTGTTTAGCTCATCATTGTACATATTTATAGTAAAGAAACATTCTTTATAAATATTGTTTCATCTGTAGCAAGTAAATACCATAATTTAATTACAAATGGATAAATATGGCAGTTGATATTTACAAAAGGAAGGGCGTAGTTGCAGAAAATCGAACGGCACGACGTTTATTGTCCCCACAATCTTCCAGATAGCATTTCACAATTCAAACTTGCAAAGCACAAAACATCACAAGTTAAGCCCAGCAAACTAAAATATACATTCACAAGCAAAATATTGTGGTCTGTTTGAGTTAAGTGTTGACTTTGGCACTCTTTCCAGTTTATAGATGTTTAGTATAGTTACAATCAATTTGCCTTAAGATCACAATATTTAACATCATAATACACCTTTATTGTAGTATGTGCACTATAGTCCAGTTAGAGAAATAGCTACCATTGAAGGAACATCTATACATCAAAAGACTGACAAAATCTATCACAATCAATGGGAAAGGGCATTTAGTAATTATTTACAATATTGAATACAACTTGAATATATTACATATTTTCCTCTGTTGGTTGGCTAATTTGTCATGTTCCTTGGTGGATTCGATTAGCTTTTAGTGCTTTTGAAACGTTTGTGTTTTGCCTCCTCAGTGCGTGCACGAATGTGTCCCAATCTTTGCGTTCCATGGTCCGATTTTGAGTTTGTTCGGTTTAGTCTTAGACATACCATTCACTAAAATTGGACGATATGTGGCCGTTGTTGTGGACGGCTGATGCGGGGGATAGATTGTTGTTATTTTGGGTCTCGGTAGTGGGGGAGACGAGGCCAGGGGGCGTGGAGGACTCATAGCCAGAACTGGCTGCTGGCGAGGAGTCGGAGGCTGGAGGGGCAGCCTCGTGAACCTGAAAAAGCGGAAGCCATTTTAGTTTAAAAAAATCTAAATGTTTTCTCTTAATCTTACAATTGAGTAAAGTATGACCCCTATGACATAATCTGCTATTTCCAGAGTAACAAACATACCACTGTAGCCTGTAGGCCTACACACACAAACACGGTACAGTAGAAAGTGCATTTACCTTCATGTGTTTTCGAAGAGAGCTGGGGTGAGTGTAGGACTTGTCGCACATTTTGCAGAGATAGGGCTTGTCTGACGTGTGCACATGCATGTGCTTCTTTCTGTCACTGCTGTTTGCAAATCTCCTATCGCATCCTTCGAACTCACACTGGAACGGTTTTTCTCCTATTTGAAAGTATCAAGAAATACACGTTAGATTTGGTTATTTGGGACAGCCAACATGTAAGTAATGTCATTACCTAATCAGTAATGAGGAGCATCATAATAGTTGCCTTCAGATGTCATTGTAAACACGTGAAGTAGCCTAACGGTCAGGGACCTCTAACTGATGAATGGTGAATGGTCAAGAGAGAACCACACTTGTTATTTTCCCAGTACAAAAAAACTCCTGCATGTAGTATTAGAATCGTTATTAATTCACAAGTGTTTATAGTTTTAATTTAGGGACAGCTGTTTGTGGTTGAAAGACTGCCTACTGCTAGCCTATTTAACAAATGTACTCCGTCAAAACATTTGTCTTAGCCGAATCAATGAATCAATTACCAAATTCGATGTTTGTATTTCACACTCCGTTCGAATCAGTGTGTTGATTAAGTTATAGGCCTACCAACACGCGTAGATTAATTAAATTATTTGAAATGATAAATGACTGACACAAACAAGAAAGGCGCGTAGCCTAGCCTGCAGGAAGCGAGCCGTTTGCTGAGAAACAGTAAAAATCTAATTAACACCTAGACAGTTTACCACTGTCCGATACAACCACGGATCCCACAAGAAAATTATTCAAATGTGAAAAGCTGGTAATGGCTCGTCTGGCACCTGAATCAACGGCATGCTAGAGAAAACAATAGGGCCTTTACACAAACAACACACTCGTGTCCCTGAGGAGTAGCCTAAATCCAAGATAAAACGTTACATGTCCACGGTATAGGCTATATTTCGAAGAAGACGAATTTAAAATATCTAAATCCCAAATATTTCTGAATGGACTGTTTGAAAATAAAATCAATGTGGTGAGAAAGGAGAGACATCCGGATTCAAAGCCTGAAAGCTCAGTCTCGCGTAAACATTAAACCGGTTGATGAGATTTACTACTACTCGACGCACGCGATGCGCTTCGATCTTGGAGCCCTCAGGTTCCCTTTGACCCATTTTAAAGTTTTCGAACCACAAAACCTCGACAGACTGTTACATAATAAAACACATTATTGAAATCCAATGTATTCTTACTGAATTAAAGAAACGGTTAACGTTTGACCGGTTTGTGGTTGCTTCTGGGCGTCTATTGTACATGCTGATCTATTAATGCCCTTTCCCATAAATAAATCTTCTCTAATTGATGTTACGAGTATCTACTTTAGCAGTCTAAAAATATGCTTACTCTGATAATCTGATTACATTTGCGTTTGCAGTAGCATTTTGGCCATGCTGCGAAGAGTTAATGCATTCTACCATGGAATGCTAATTCTAAACATGCCTTTAACATTTGCATAACGAAATACTGCCACGTATCTGCAAAATATCGATTCATTAAAGCTTTGTAATTACCTGTATGTGTTCTCTTGTGTATCTTGAGATTTTCGGACCTGGCGAAGACTTTGCCACATCCCGGAAAGGGACAGGGGAACGGTTTCTCCCCTGTGTGCACCCGAATGTGGTTCACTAGTTTGTATTTAGCCTTGAACGGCTTGCTCTCCCGGGGACACTCCTCCCAGAAGCAGACGTGGTTGCTCTGCTCCGGTCCACCGACGTGCTCCACCGAGACGTGCGTGACCAACTCGTGCATGGTGCTGAAAGTTTTGTTGCAACTCTTCTTGGGATTGCTAAGCTGCTCCGGGTCGATCCATTTACAGATGAGCTCCTGTTTGATGCACTGCTGCCTCATGTAGCGGAAGAAGGCACCGGGGTGGTGGTGGTGAGTTGCCATGTTCATCCCCATATTCATATTCATGGAGCCGTACTGGTTGTGCAGTTGCGCGGCCGAGTAGTGGTCGGTTCTCGGACTGGAGACCTGGTGGTACTGTTCGGAGCGCCCGAAAACTTCCCCAGGTAGTCCAAGGCGCATCTGCCCGTTCAACACGTTCGGGGATCCGTGGGAACCATGCTGTTCATGGATCCCCGGGAAGAGAATGTGGCCCTGGCTGTCTGTATGGGAGTGATGAAGAGACCCCGCAGATGGGCCAAAAATAGCGTGCTGGCTGCTCGCCGGGGAGGATTCTCCAAACCCGCGACTGCGAAAGAGAAAGTCCCGGGTAGAGTTGAAAGGCGAGCTCGCATACGACGTGACATGGGCGGCATGCGCCCCTAAAGCCGCCGCGGGGTAGCCTGGTGCCTGGGAGGTAAAGGCAGAGCTCTGTCCCGGAGAAAGATCATGGTTCAGTTTGAACGCACCCATGTGTGCCGAGTCGAAGCTATTTTGTGCTAAACTCAAGTCTCTCTCCTGCATTTCGCTCGCAGAGTGATGCCTCGCAAATGTGCTTACTCCCAGTCCGGGGAACTGGTGGCCAGCGTCCAGTAACATGATGTCTAAAAGCAAATTTCGTTGTAATCAGTATGTTAGCAATACAAAGTCTATGAAAATGTTTTTTCAAAATGTATACTTGAGAAGGGAAGGCTCAACTTCCAAACAATGAAACATCATATCAAGCAAAGTTCAAAGCGACGATCTTCAAGTGAAGAAAAAAACGGGATGTCTTGTTTTATGGAGAACGTCTATATTCACCAGTTAACTTGTAACAAAAAAAAATCCCTTTGCAACGAAGTGAAGAGATTCCTTTGCGCTTTCCTCCAGAAACTGAAAACTGGTTGCTTTTAAACACATTCGAAAAAATGAATAATTATCTTAGGTGTCCTTAGCAGTAACACAGAGTGACAGAGCGGGTTGTTGCAGCATCTCGGATTGTTGTTCCGATTGGTGTGTTTATTTCTCTCGCCTGCCTGTGTTTATCGCTGAGGGTCCCTCTTTCTCCGTGGACTGACACTAACTCCTCTTACGCCCCCTTTAACTGGAGCTTGGTCACTCATTCCACGCAGTCTCATTGGCCAGTGTGTATCATCAATCCCAGGTGCCCCTCCAATAGCAGGTACAGATTTAGCGACTAATAGCTGATCGCCATTTTCCACTATTAATTACCGCCTACTTTTTAGGAGAGGCTTTTCAGGGAATGGGAAAGAGAGAAAAGAAAACGGCATAAAATGTGTCTAAAACCCGTTATTGGAAAGGTCGTTATGCGTAATGTAAGAATGACAATAGGATTCTATTTAAGTGAACGTACAGCCTAACTCAGAGTTCGCGAAGATCAAGGACACCAAATGCAGGGCTTATAGTGGCGCAGAGGGTTGAGTGTAGGCTACAGTCCAACCTTATGGATGCAGAACGCATACAAAAAAAGCCAGTTCAAGCCCCGCGATATGAAAGTAAATAGCCTGGCCCATACTTAAAACAACGGCAAATATATTAATGGGAATTTAATTTACGATGTTTAATAGCTCAGACTTGTATCTTAGTAACTGTTGAGTATTACGCATTCATATTTTGAACTTACTAAACGTTGTCAGTAAAGTGATGAGGGTTCTAGCTGACGTTTTTCAATTTGACTAGGAAAAAACTTGTTATTTGCACACATAGTGTCCCGGATTTTAAATCACGTTGTTTCATATGATGGGCAGTCTAATAGTCTGTTAGATAACAATCCTGATATATATTTTGCTAAATCTTATAGAATCGTGCTTTTTTGGCAATAATCAGGTTTGTCTTAAACAGATTAGTATTTTGTATTATTGAGAGGAAATCCTTACTCTTTAGTTTCCCGGCCAAGCTGTTCTCATTATACGTACTAGAAGGAAAGAAAGAAGGAAAGCACTGTGTACGCGCACACTTTAACACACACATATTCACGCTAGCGCAGACCCACAAAAACACGCATTCAACTGCACGCACAAACACGCACACACTCACGCAAGCTCACACACGCGCGCACACACACAGGTTAAATGGCCCATGTTCAGGTTTCCTGCATTTTTGTTAGTCAACAATAAATATTAAAAATCTCTGTTGAAATATCATATTATAATATAAGCAACTCACAGTAGCTACACAGTACAAGTACATTTACATTAAGTTAGCCCAAAATAAAGAATCGGAATATGCCTGGGCTATATAACTCATGTCTTGGAAAGTATTGGGGCATTGTTATTGACATGTTTTAATAAAATATTAAACATTTGTAGTTAGCCCAAAAACAAAAGATCAAACTGACTTTGAGATATCTCCCCTATAGTGTCCATATGCATGGTAAGAATAATGACAAAAAGCAGCCTCGCTGTCAAAGCGAAGGACTGGGCGCATACACTCACAACCTTTGCAATGGGTAAATCTTTTCAGTCTAAAGCACTTTTTGAATCTACGTTTACAGCGAGCCAAACAACAGCTGGTCATTCACATGTTAGCGTTAGGTGAAAGGAAGTTTACTTACACTTTAATTGAACTCAAGTCCCACAAGTTATCCTGTTCCAACACATCAAACTGGCCCTTGTCTTTCTCTCTCTGCTCCCAAACACTCTAACGATAAATAATGGGTAAGGCAAAGGGGAACGTAGGAAAACTTTGGGACTCCTGTCTCCCAGCCCCTAGCCGGGCAGCCTGGGCGTTGTGAACCATTCTTCCCAGACTATTTCAACCCGCACCGCAGGAAACGAAGGAGCTGATCCAAGTTCAAAGTCACGTCTGCCGACCTCTCTAAGAAGTTCTTTATTTCTCTGGAAAACCACAAAACCCCTTTTGCTGTCACTTGATAGGAGAAAAAGAAAAAGAAATTATAAAGAAAGAGAACTCAATCGGCCAGAGGCACATGCCTGTGGGTTCGAATTGCCCCCGTCACCTCAAGAAGAAAGACGCTTGTGAAAATCCCCAAAGACCAGTATTTCAACAGGTTACACATGGCCTGAAATATAGGAGGAGACACGCAGTGTAAAAGAGAAAATATATTAAATTAAAATGTTAGTATATGGACAATAACCATGATTGTCCTGGTGTATAAGTCCTAAGGGATCTATCTACAAATATTAATACACGTATTTTTCGTGATTTAAATATATCTAACAAACAAAACGAAACCCACAGGAATGGCAAACCAGAGGCCAAGTGTAGGAAATTAGGCAAGGTTTTTTCCCCCTAATTTGACAATATCAATATGTTGACGCTTTAATATGTTACTTGTATGGTTTCAATGACCTTGTGCGTTTCATGGATGTTTGACCTTTGACCTGTTAAGACCACATATGTTGCCCTTTTCCTCCCCTTAGAAAAATAACAATTTTATTAACCAAGCACTTTTCCTTTTCAAATGTTCTTCCATCGTTTACCTTGTAGGAAGCATGATGACAAACTTCAAATTGAAAGTTTATATTAATGGATGTTAATACTTAATGCACTACTAAAAGTGAATTACTAAAAGTTATGTCAGAAGGTTTCCTTCCATACATATTTACTATCCTTCATCACCTGTGATTGTCTGATACGAGAACACCCATATTGTTGATTTAAATGAATATACCTGTAGGCTAGATATTGAAAACATATTTCTGCTCGAGGGCTATATTTGAGACTAAAACCTGTTCAGTGTTGCTGTTCTAGGAGTCTGCATGCTCTTCACCTCGGGCCTGCTCTCCTCTCATACGAGACAAAACCTTCCTCTGCGAGATGTGGATAGGAGCCAACAACTGCTACAATACCCTCACTGATGGGGACAACGTGGGCTCGCTTCTGACTATACACCCAATCTCAGACCCATCATTTCAATTGCCATAGGCAAGACACCAATGCAGTTGGGGCAGATTAATAATCCTGATCCCGGAGTCAAGAATCTGAGTCCTGCAAATGATCCAATTATTGTTATCATTATTGTTCATTTTATTTTATTTTGGAGAGGAGGGGGGAAAACTGATTTTTTATTTTATTTTATTTTAGAGAGTGACATAGGCAGATTGTTGGGTGTACATAACTATAGCTGCTATCAACAGGCTACTCCTGTACATTGATTGATTAATTTCTTAATTTATTTTAAATTATTTGTTACACATTGTTTTGTTTGAAGTTTACAAGTGCACCCTACAGTGAAGTCAATACATTTTAGTTAATATCAGTTTATTTCTGTTCATTGATGCCTATTTCTCATGAGAAGATGAATGTTGTGATCTTTTGAACCTGTTCTGAAACCGCACATGTAACATGTTCTTAACATTTTGTAAGCCCAGTCAGCCAAGCAAGACATCCCCTAAAACAATCCAACTATCCAAACTGATAACGGCAATCTAAAAAATGTCATTCCTGTTATTATTTGATAGGGTGCATAGTTATTAGGCATGATAAACCTGACAGACAGAACACATAGAGAACACTTGTGTTTATACCACAGGTGTATCGGGGCAATAATCTAATTTAATATTGAAGCAAATATCATGCTAAGCATCAATTGAATGTTTTCAATTGAGTTCCTTTTTAAGTTCAACAACAGCATACTGACACACAAGTTCTGGCATAATATTGCAGTTTCAGTAGCCTGTCGAACAGTTACCAGCATGAGTAGTCTATACTTGGGCATAATTTAATTGTTGCTGAGGCATAATATTATAGAACTGCCTAAACCAAAGAAAGACAGGGTTAAATTAACTGATTTAATTTGAGTAAGATCTTGAGCAATACCTCTGCCCATGTACACATTTAAATAACAGTAACATCAAGATCATTGGACTTGACGATCACAAATCGATTCCTAAGGTGTCTTTAAATGAAGACGTATTAAATCAATGACAGATACACGCCCTGCTGAGTTGAACAGAGACCATACAAGAGGGCGTGTTCTCGTGCCATAAAGTCTACTCATACAGATTTACAAGTTTCCTCACACTTAACTCATGACTGGCTCATAAAAAGTGAACACATCAGTTTTAAATTGATTCATGGGGAAAGGTATCTAATAACTCTCACTTCAACTGAATCCAAGTGAAATCCAAGGACAATGACTCCTTAAGTTAATGTAGGCTTACAATTATTTTACTGGTCTTCGTGTAAAATAAAAAATGTACTGATTTGTAATTAATGTTTAGATTCGGTTACATTAACCTATTCAAATACTGAGGGTCACATTGGATTCAATAACTTAAATTTGAATTTTCCTCGTCCAATTAGGCTACAGATTATTACATTATTTTTTGCATGTTTGAATGTTCTCTTTTCCCGTCAACTGCATCCTGCCTTTCAAACGAATTCCACTTCATAGAGGGTTAATAGTTTCATTAAAAGTTCTACTTAGGAGTGATATGTTCCGTACATGTTCATTCTAAATACTTTTACAGTGGGCTATACAGTGTGTTTTCAAGAGAAGGTGATTTGTATTGCTCATAGACAGGCTACTGAAAAACAACATAAGCCTATATAGGCTACACGTTATTTTTCGAAACTTACAAGCCATACCAATACACAAAAATGTCACAAAATTATACATTCACAATTCATTAACCACATAACAATGGGAAATAGCCTACATACAAAAGTGTGAAAGATATATATATATAATTATATTGAGGTAAAATATGAAACACATAATATGAAATAAATAACAACAAAGCCAAAAGTTGTCATTGCAATAAAAAAACTAAAGCATATACATGCTTGTTATGAAAACAGGACTCTTCTGAACTCTCTATGTTTGTAGGCCTACTCTTCAATAACTTTTCTGTTTTTAGTGCAATTCTGTAGCCTACACTAGGTAGACCTTTAAACATGTTAAGCTAGACCATGACTTCCACTTAACTCTACATTGTCTCTTTAGATGTAGTAATCGATATGTAATTACAAATAGACTATTGATATACCTATCCGACGGTGGAAAGAAAACACGGCAATTCATTTTTTTGTGTAATCCCATATTTTTTACGAAGATTGCACTGACTGTCTCTAGCCACAGTTTCTGCCTAGTAACAGAAAGGGGCTTTATTATTATTACTATAGTCGCCCTATATTTCTGTTGTCCACGTGCTCCGATCACGGTTAACAGCAAGCAGCACAAACAGATTTGCTAGTAACTTTGTGAGTACAACTTTTTGGAGTCAACAGCGATAAAGAGAGTGAGGGGGCGGAACCCTGCTGAGCCCCTGCGCTGAACGACAGCCAATCGCTTCGTTCTCTTAACTGCCAGTCACCGAAATCCGTCCAATACCCGCAGTGCCATTTCTAAACTGTATTCCCTACTGTGTCCTCCAACTGTTGTATGTTCTGCCAATCGCTTGAGGACAGAGTGGAAAAAGGAGCAAGGAGAGTTAGAGGCAGGACAAAAGAAGTTATATAGATCTTTATGTACATATATTGTAATGTTTTAGATAACGTGGCAAGAGGAAAAAACAATAGCGGTAAGTGTGGATGGACTTCATAGTTTAGACATGGAGCCCCCTTTAAGCAAGAGGAATCCGGCGATGAGATTAGCGGATTTGGCAGCGACTCAACCCCTTCCTCATCAGAATATGACAGGCTTCCCGGGGTTGGGGGGGCATCACCCTCTCTCCCACCATGCCCACCTGCACCCTGGGGAGATGGGCAACGACCCTGGAGTGGCACTAACTCCATTTGGACCCGAGCACATGGCACAGACAAATGCTCTCAAACTTAGTCCCTCTCAGCACATTCAGAGCCATCCCGAAGCCCAGACCGCGGCATCTTTCACTTCTGCTCAGACCACAGTTGGTTTCCCTGTGGCTCACCCCCACTCAGGCTACTCAAGCAGCAGGGACTTCATCCTCAGGAGAGAGCTCTCAGCCTCTGCTATGCATGCACTTGGCGACCAGCATAGTTCCGCCTCCTCCCCTCATCACCATGGCATGTTCATCTCCCCAACAGGTGCTTATGGGCACACGGAAAGTGGTGCCCATCCACTTTTCTCTGGACTTCACGACCAATCGTCCCCAGGTGCTCATCATCACCATGCCCTCAATGGGCAGATGCGTCTGGGTCTACCGGGGGACATCTACGGAAGGCCAGAGCACTTCGGCCACAGGCCCGAGCACTATGGACCCTCTTCTCTCCATAGCTACAACTCCATGAACCTCAATGTGAACATCGCGTCTGCTCCTCACGGAGCCGCGGGGGCGTTCTTGAGATACATGAGGCAGCCCATCAAGCAAGAGTTAATCTGCAAATGGATCGACCAGGAACTAAGTTCGAAGAAGCCCTGCTCCAAAACTTACAGCACCATGCACGAGCTGGTGAACCATGTTACGGTAGAGCACGTTGGGGGACCGGAGCAAAGCAGCCACGTCTGCTTTTGGGAGGAATGTCCGCGCGAAGGAAAAGCATTTAAAGCGAAGTATAAACTGATAAATCACATTCGCGTTCACACGGGAGAAAAGCCGTTCCCTTGCCCATTCCCAGGTTGTGGTAAAGTATTCGCCCGGTCAGAAAATCTAAAGATTCACAAGAGGACTCACACAGGTAAGCGAAAATGCATCAAGATTATCTACTACAACTGCATGTAAACACAACTCATGGAGAAATTCTCCTTGCATCAGTGAAACGGTGTAGAATGGTTGAATGCACATAAACTACTATTCATACAGCCGGGACAGTGACCGTGCGTAAAAGTAACGGGAGTAGTTTTATACAATAATTAAGTTAGGATACAGTTTAATGTAAATCACTAATTTCGTATTTGAAGCATGCGCTATTTTACTCATACAGACGTGGGGACAAACGTGGGAGGATTAGAGCATATGGTTTGTAAAACGTGCTTACGTACTTCCAAATGAGTGCTCCTGGTAGAATACGCGTAATGGTTCTCAGTCCGCATGGACGTGTACAGCTCTGGGAGTATGCATTGAGATATCGACTAAACACATCACTCAATGCATTTTGTTCAGGCTTGAACAAGTGCTGTCATATGTCTTTTGACATTTGAGTAAAACAAAATATGGCAGTCAGGGTTCAAAAGAAACATGCTATAGGCTATATTTGTTTAGCATCAGCAGCCTAGTTGTATAACCATATAACCACAACATAAACTAGCCTACATTTTGTTTTTGTCTAAAAGTCGTATCTAAACAAAAGAACTGTCCCATCGGAACTTATGGAGCAGTCCCTCAAAAACGCAATCTATACCACCAAAACAGAATGTGTGCATTCTCAATCTCACTATGCCAATGCTATGTGGCTATGTTTAGTCAATTTATCGGAATTCAACGGAAGGAACTCAAGGTCCCTTATTTTTCCGTATGTGATTATTCTCAACCCCGATGGCACACATTACATAGTGAATCAAGCAACTATTTTCCAACCAGTGATTTTTGCAATCAGCCTATGCACCTGTTTCTACTTTTTTCTTGTCCTTATTTAGCCTAAAATATACCACATAACGTCATCACCTTTCTCCTCTTTCCAACTGTCCATTGTGGCACTGAGTTTACATCCTCTCCACATGTACATGAGTAGGCCACATGAGTATGACATGTTACACGTGTTTAGCAATGGACGTGCCTCCTATATAAGGGAGTGAAGTGGTGGCGGTGGAGATGTATAATAAATAAGGTATGTCGGGGAGGAAGGCCTCGCGGCGGAGTGGGCTGCCACACCGACCGTTTATGGAGTAATTACACTGGAAGTGGTATGTTACCAAGCAGTTAAGCGACGGTTTCAATTAGGCTGTTGGCCTACTTTTGATCTAGCATGTGAACAGCTATGTTGAAAGTGCCGGAAATTAATTCATATTTGTGTGAGTGCGAGCAAAATTGATATTGTGTGTTTTAAAATTGTCAGGATTAATGATTGATATAGACCGATCTTACAGGTTCTAACATTCATGTTATTGTTCTGATTGTATGACTTTGAAATAACCAACAGATGTTATCGTGTAATAGATGATATCATGTTTGACTGTGCCACAGCAATGATATTGATTTATTTATTTCAGGGGAGAAGCCTTTCAAGTGCGAATTTGATGGATGTGACAGGAAATTCGCCAACAGCAGCGACCGGAAGAAGCACTCTCACGTCCACACCAGTGACAAGCCTTACTACTGTAAAGTGCGCGGCTGTGACAAGTCCTACACACACCCCAGCTCACTACGAAAGCATATGAAAGTCCACTGCAAATCCCCCCCGCCCCCCTCCGCCAACGCTTCCTACCTTTCATCCACGAACCCTCTAGGCGCCCCCCTTTCGCCCTCTTCTGAAACGCACAGGAACCGGTCCACAAACCTCTCGCCTCAGGTTACCAACCTCAATGAGTGGTACGTGTGCCAAGGGAGCGGGGGACCCAACCACCTCCATACCCCTTCCAGCGATGTGCCAACGTCAGATTCGGACGATGAGGATTCTTTCAGACACTCAGACCCTAGAACAATGCTCTAATGTTTACAGACAGGACATATTTTATTCTCCACGTCATCTCCCAACCGGTAAAACATATAGTGGCCCTTCAGCGTAGGAGTTTAATAACTGTATAAGCATATCAACGATTTTAAACATCAAGTAGCCTAAAATGCGGTGGAGAACAGACTATGGTGAAAACATGCCTTGATATGAGCCCTAATTTTCCCTGGAATGAAGTGAATGTATGGACATTACAAAACTGTTCAACCACAAACACTTTATTTAGATTGGAATAGTCAGTAGGCCTGTACGTTGTTGCTAAAGCTACAGAATATTCAGTCATTCAAAAATGTTTCATGAGTCACATAGCTTAGATATAGGCCTAACGGTTTATTCTGAGAAGCAAAAACCTTCTCAAAAGGAAATGTGTATAGTTAGACCAACATACACCCCTCAACTGGGGATGAAGGTTACATTGTCATTTACCTGATCGACATTCCCAATCCCTCGACTTGTATTTCGGTAACATGCCTTATCCATTATCGTCTAACCCCAGAGTTTTAGCCTAAAAGAAACCAGCGCTGTTACCATCAGTAGTCGCTGACCAGCATATTGAGTAGCTAACTTCCAAATATGAAAGGAGCTGCATTTTTCATTTAATTCGTCCAAATATCCATTACACCAGATGCATCAGTTGAGATAAGGTCAGGAATGTAAACATAACAGATTAGCTAGATCAGCAACAGCATACAGCGGCATATATCACCCGGAAATATATGATAAACATACAAGTGTCTTAAAGGGTTCATACATTAGTTTGAAAAAATTTATACAATAGCTATGTTTGGATGAAATTTTTTAATATTTAAGAACTATTTAAGACTATATTTTATGCAACAACAAAAAAATACACAGGTGTTACGCTCGTTAAAGAGTACGAATAAGTCCCCTGAGAACCTAAATATGTAGGCTGACAGGTTTTGTCCCTGACGCATTTGTATAATAACTGTATTGATGCTCGTGAATGTTATTGTAGTTTTCATGTTTTGTACATTGTAATTTATTTGCTGGTATCAATGTCGTGCTGGAATTACAGAGACACCAAAGAATAATAATATCAATTTTGGTGAAATGTATTAACTGATGCTTTTTACTGTGTTCTGTAAAGGAAAAAAAACTAATTATTCTTACTTGAATAGGCTGTGTAATGTGAAAATCCCTTTTCTCGCATGCCCTTTGTAGTAATCTGTCTTTGAGGCGCATGGTACTGTTGGTTATGATGGATAAAACGTGATGGTGAACCAGATTTGATTGTGCAGACCCTTGATGTTCGTGATAAATTTGACAACACAAGTTTATGGTTAACCTGAATAAACACTCCAGGCTATGTAGTTAACAAGTGTATTTTAGGACAGACAACATTCATTTATGAAGGGCACCGATGTGTCTAGAAAGGCGAAGAAATATAAAGCTGAGTTCTGATCTAAGGTCATATCAGCAACCTGACACAAAGTTTGACGATTCAAACTCGAGGTTTTCAAGCATATGCTACCAAAATTTAATAGTGGCTGAACATCTAGACTTGTAAAGGAAATATGTATATCTCAATATACATATTTGTCTTACAGTCCAGTACACGGATATCGCAGGAATAACCACTAACTCAGAGGCTGGTCTAATCACTAGGCTAATGGCGGAATTTACAGACCCCTAATGGCGTTCTTTCTGAAAGGCGGGACAGCACAAAGCAGAGCGAGCATGAATCATTCATGGGAAAAATAAAAGATAAAAAGATATCTGACAATAAGCAGGACCTTGTATAGAGTATATGAAACAAGTCCCCCTCTTATTTTCACCATTAAAACGCACAATCTCACTTTCAAAGTGTCCCCTGTCCCGTCTATAGAATTAAAATTGACCAACGCGAGTCGTGCACCACTTCAAAGGCCGCTACTTCTGAGCGGAAGGCTGGACGCTTTGCCAGTCTTCATGGTGCGTTAGGATTTCTATGGCAATTGGGGAGCGAGACGCTCACATTTGAATATGTCTGGTCCACAACACTAACTGCCACTAAATGAACTATCATCAAAGCACTCTGAGCACCTACTCCAGAAATGCCTCATGTGTCAGTGTCACCGCAAATACATTGTTGACAGAGAAACAGCCTAATGTGCAAGTGCATGTTTGCCACCGCTACGGAGACAGGTTTCGCAACATGAACAGGTCATTCGGTGAAACAATTACAGGAGGTACGGTCACGAGGTAACAGGTAATATTTCATTCAATGTAGACCCCATAATAAGTCACGCACGTTTTGAATCCTAGAGGCAATCCCACATTGAGATATGTAGCCTTTTGAGATTGTGATATTGTTGGGCACCGGTGATTTTTGGTTGGACAAAGCTGAATAGAAGCCAGAAGCAACTTATTTTCTAGCTTCCAGCAGGTGCAAGGGCCACACCAGAAACTATACCAAAAAGCAAACAAGTTATAGGCTATGTTCGACCTAATTTATAGAAAAAGCAGCAGTTGTAGGCTTTTGACCTTTTTGGGGGTCTCAAGAGCTTCACTTAGGTCCCACAAATGTTGTGTCTTCTAATTAGGTTTGTTTATGGGAAGCCCTCTTGCTTTGCATTTCGCTTTTGTTCACAAACATTTATTTGGACATGGGTAGAGTATTCATGCATGTATCTAAAACAAGTGCTCCTGAATGTTGCAAAATAAACACGATGAAAAATAACCAAATAGACGGTTCCCTCGGCTTGAAAAGGAGAGACTTCATAAAAGGAGTGAAGCAGTCACCGTTCAATGAGAAGCTCTTTGAAGTAGAACTTATTATCTGAGGAATACTTTTTGGTTGTCCTAACGACGCTGCTGAATAGGAAAGGCACTCCTTTGTCAGCGATTTGTTCTCCTTTAGTGGGATGCCCGTGGAAATCACTTACACGGGCCACCTTAACATGCTGCCTGCAAATCAGTAACAGGCAGAGTCAGACATGCAGACGCCACTGGGGAGAGGACAAAGCAAAAGTCGCGGTGAAACCGGGGCTCGTTCTCTCTCATTTCGTCCTTTATAAGGGCTGAATGATAATTTCTCAGACGACCGTAGAACCAAAACAAATGCTGTCTTGTCAGAGTTTACAAGCATTAGCTAGTCATTTCTCTGAGCATCAACACAAAGCCTATACATTAAAATGTTTTTGAGGTGATCCTTTGCCTGAACAAAGTAAAAGTTTATGTTGTTGGATGTAGCATATAGCCTGCCCTACTGATTGTAGGCTACTGTTAACCTACAAACTCAAGGCAACGGCAGCCGGTGGTAGGCTACTTACTTACACGTACAAATGTGTCATGGTCAAGTCTGTTCATACCAGATTTTGGACAGCAACAGGGATAAGTAGTGGGCCCACATAAAAAGAAAACTACGCGCAGTGCCTAAAGACAGCAGAACAGCAACACCTTGTGACAAAAACGTCCCCTTGAAGCAGAAAATCGTTTTCTAATTTGAAGAAAGAGCCATGAGAGAGATTAAACTACTATTTTAGATGACTATGCCACATTTTCAAATAAAATACTATAGAATGAAAGCTGAGATCACCCAATAGAATTGCTTTAACAGAGCCTTTTCTTCCATCTTATGTTGAACGAAAACTCCTGTAAAATAGGAAGCTTTTATAAACATAAAACAATAAAATAAAACAGTCTATAAAATATTCTTTCAGTTTTATACTTTTTTATAATATCGTAAATCGAAATGGAAATAAACGAGTTGCTTATGGTAATACATTGGGTGCCTACGTTGAAATAGTAATGCTCTTAAAAAGACTAAATGCAGAAAAAGGATATACCATCTTACTTTTATTTTACAATATTTTGACAGGGATCTCAGAATGGACTTAGGCTAACACTTGTTGTTGCATTTAGTGTTGCATGAAATGCTTTTTAGTGTTTTATGACGGCTTCTATAGCCGA